>JAJIBD010013433.1:0-5000 GCA_021461705.1 Cryptotis parvus | reverse complement strand
GCAACCAACCACACATCCATCCCCCCATGCATGTGCCCATCCAATATTAGACCAGCATCATCCTCCACTCACCAGCCATCTCCTCGCATACGCATGCAGCAACCCACCCATCCACCCACCCCTGCCCATCCACCCACCTACCCATCCCCCTCCATCCATCTTCCCACCCATCCTTTTACCCACCCGCCCACCTCTCTACCCACCTGTCCCTCACCTCCATCCACCCCTGCCCACAAGCACTAATCGGAGGAGACTCTGCCATGCCCGGAGGGAAACCAGGTGACAAAGCAGCCTCTGGGGCCGAGTGCCGCCAAGATACCGTGATCTCTCCAGGCCCAGTCTGGTCCCACGGCTGCCCCTGGGACCCGGAGCCCCGCATGCAGTTCTGGGCGCAGGATCTGGACCCTGCACAAGTGGGGGGCCGAGATCTGTGGGGGGCCAACTGGGCCGAGGAGCACGAGGAAAGGCGCCAGGGACTGCGCTGAGTGCGAGACCCTCAGCGGCAGGATGCATGTCCAATCCCAGCGTCCTCCTTCCCGGTGCTCCCTCGTGTGCTCCTGACCTGTGGCATTGCACTCCAGGTGGGCTGTCTGTCCCTCAGTGACCGTGATGGCCTCCTCCAGGTCCTCATTCTCGATACTGGGAGGCACTGGGAGGAACAGGGAGACGGTGGAAACTGACCGGCTGGTCCGCTTGGCTGGACCGCCCGGGGCCGATGCTGAGAGCGCCTCTTCTGTCTCCTGGGCTCTGCGCCGGCCCTCATGCTTCCCCAGCACCGTGAACCTCGACAGCACCTACCGCTGGCCGAGGCCGACAGCGGTGCCTTGGGGAGGACTAACCCTGGCACCCTGCAGTCGCCTGAGCATCGCCAGGGGCAGCCTGGAGGCCCCGCACCTCTGGGTGCCCAGGGCAGCTATTTCCAGCGTGGCAGGGCCCGAGTAGAGCCACCACCACGTCCAACACTGATACATTCAGCCCAGTTGGCTGAGAATCACCAGGAGTGGGCCAGGGCCCCTGAAGAGGCCACACCAGAAAAAGCCGAAGAAAACCCGGCTCGGCCCACCTGGCCCTTCTGTGCTGGACCCCAGCTGCAGCACAACCCCTGAGTCAGGGGCTCCCAGGAGGTGCCCCCAGAGAGGGACGGGCGGGGCTTACCCAGGATCTCCACACTGAAGTTCCTTCGCTGCCCGGCCTTGTTGCTTGCCAGGCAGGAGTAGGAGCCTCCGTCCCCCTCCTTGGACCCGGGTCAGCTTCAGCATCCAGCCGCCTGGGGACGGGTGGGGGCGGTGTTGAGCAGCCTGGCACAGCCTCTGTCCCAGGGAGCCCAGGCTGCTTTCCTGATGCCCCGTGCTCAGACGGGAAACTGAGGCCGGGGGTCCCCACCCCGAAGACAGACATGCATTGGGAGAAAAAGTGAGAAGGCGTCCGCCAGCTGCCACTAGTCAGCGCAGACATCACAGCCGATGGCCCACAGCCCACAGCCCAGCGCAGACGTCACAGCCGATGGCCACCCCTCACTGTGGGAGCACGTGGAGCCTCTGCCTCCACAGCCCCACCGTCATAGCAGGGAAACACAGTCACCAGCTCACTCCACCTGCCCCAGGACAACTGAACGGCCAGGGGCTGAGCTTCCTCAGGCCTGAAACGCCTGCCTCAGTTTCCCCCTCTGTACATCATCTAAACTCCCCACAACCAATGAAGTGGTGGATGCCTGTCCTTGGAAGGGGCCCCCTAAGGTGGGCTGCGATTTTCATGCCAGGGAAATTCTTTAATTTTGGTGTCGGGGGCCGGCCACACACCCAGCAGGGCTCAGGGCGACTCCTGGCTCTGTGCCCAGGGGTCAATCCTGGAGGTGCTCGGGGCTAGACTTGCTGTGCTGTGCCAGAGTTGAACCGGGCTGGCTGGGCAGAACAAGTGCCCTGCCACCGGCTCGACCTGGGAATCGTTTGTTTTTGCAGCAGGCCCGTCCCCATCGGTCACTGGGCGGCAGGGCAGGAAGGGTTTTCCTTCCCAGACTTGCTGGGACCCAATTTTTTTTGCTTTTTGGGTCACACCGGCAATGCTCAAGGGTTACTCCTGGCTCTGCACTCAGGAATAACTCCTGGTGGTGCTCTGGGGACCATAAGGAATGCTGGGGATTGAACCTGGGCGGCACGGCCAGCCGCATGCAAGGCAAACGCCCTACCCGCTGGGCTATCGCTCCGCCCCATTGATTTTTGACTCCCTCACCAGGTATTAGGGATCCAAAAGCTGGGATAGTTCTCCTGACCAGGGCTGGCCACTCAGGGGCAGAGGTCGAGGCAGGTAGTGGTCAGAGGCTGCGTACCCGGGGTGCCCCTGCGCTGGTCCTCACCTGCCAGGAGGTAGGTGTCCTCCCGGGGCTGATGGGCTTGTCCCCCCGGAACCAGCGAACCTCTGGGGGGTGGGATGCGGTGGCCTCACACAGCAGAGTCACGGGGCTGTGCAAGGTTGCAGTGACGCTGGTCAGGGGGTCCGGGTCACCTGCAAACTCCGGGGGCTCTGGGCACAGAGAAGCGGCTGATCAGGGGCGCAGGGGGCTCCCGCCCACCCCAGGACCCCAGTCCCCACAGGAGAATCAGGGAGAAGGGGAAGGAAACCAGAGCTGAGCCCACAGAGGACGGAGTCTGGGGTGCTACAGGGCGCAGGAGAGGGGGGGGGCACGCGGGTCCTGGGTCGTCTCTGCCTGACGTCGGCGCCCAACCCCAGCGCTGGACTCTGGGTGAAGCCTAGTGCTGGGAAACAGGCCCGCGTGTCTGACGCCTGCTCCCAAGACGGGGGACTGAGGCCCACGTGCCTCACCCTGACTTCCCGTGACAGCGCCGAGACCCGTGATCTCAGCAGGCGCCCCCGGCATGCGGAGGACTTTCAGAGCCGGCGCCAGGCAGGACACGGGGGAGCAGGCTGGGAACCGGGGCTGCTTGGAGCCGTGCTGAGCTGGGGGGCAGTGCAGGGGCACTGCTGTCCTGGACACCCACCCAGAAAGAACCAGGGCACCTGCGCCCGCCCGGGGACTGGTCAGCTGGGCTGCCCACCCTGACAGCCACAAGCCTCACCCAGCACGGACAGCGCGAACCTCCGCTCGGCCCTTCCAGCCACGTTCCCGGCCACACAGCGGTAGGTGCCAGCGTGGGCCGCCCGGGCCGGTTCCACGTGCAGACTCTGGCCTTGGTTCCGCAGCTGCAGCCGGGCTCGCGCCCAGGGGCTGGCCGGCCCACTCCCACGCCACCCGGGTGGCGGCTTTCCGTGGCGCTGCATTCCAGAGTGGCCTCCCGTCCTGAACCACGGAGACCTCCGTGACAGGCTCCCGGGGCCGGCGATCTGAGGCGGCTCTGGGGGCAGAGGCGGCCGTCGGCATCACGGTCACCCCATGAGCCTCTGGCCCTCCCGGGCTGGGTGCCCAGGGCCAGCTAAAGTCGCCAACCTCCATTCTCCACTTTTGCGACTGGGCCGCCCAGACCCCACGGCCCCTCCCATGCCTGGGGTGTCAGGGGCCCCTGATGTCTGGGGAAGAAGCGCCTGAAGTCCAGGGAGGGGACATGTCCGCAGAAGCGGGGTGCCGGGAGCCAGTGCCGAGACGGGCGGGGCGTTACGCCACAGGTGGGCGCCCCCTCCCCGCCGCCTAGGTGCTGACGCTCCTTGTCTTACTTTCCTAGAATGATCTGCATGGACGGCCAGCTCCCCATGGGGCCTGCCCGTGGGGTGCGGGGCCCCATCTGGAGAGGAATTAGCAGGACTGGACATTCTTCTCTGTCTCCAGCTGATGTGAGGGTGGTTCTGTCTGGGGGCCCTGGGGCACGTCTTCCCGTCTGCTGGGGAGAGGCTGGCACCAAAACGCCCATAACGGAGAAGGCCAAGAGCTCTCATGGTCACTGTTCTGGCACTGGGGTCCGCCTGCAGCCCCGCCCGACTCACCGAGCACTTCCAGCTGCTGCTCCGGCTGCTGCTCCCCGCCACGTTGCTGCACTCACAGGTGTATGCGTGCCCTCGTGGGCCGGCTGGGCCTGAGCCACGTAGAGCAACCGGCCCACAGCCGACACCTCCCGGGCAGGGCCTGACCTGGGTGTGGAGAAAGAAGTACCTAGGCCGGGTCCTTCTGCCTAGGACAGTGTCCCCCGCCCAGGACTCTCCCCTGACTCAGGACTCTGTCCTCCCCCTCCCCATCCTGGCTAACAGCTCACCCTTCAGTATCTGCTTCCACCTCACCTCCACCAGGAGGCCTTCCCTGATTGCCCCGTCTGACCCAGTACCGCACTCCCAGAAACTTCCCCAACAGGGGTCTCTGACTGGGCCCCCAGGAGGGCAGACCCTATCTCACTTTCTGGGATCCTTGCACATAGGAGTTTGAGAGCTGCTTGGAAACTAAAGCCACAGGGACCCAGGAGTGTCCCTGAAGGAGGGACCCAGGGGGCTCGTGGGGACCCCTGGCCTGGCTTTTCTCCCAGGATCTGCCTTCTGGGATCCAGGCACTCATGCGGGACCGCCTGCTTGATCTCAGGGTGACAATCTCCCTCAGCACACCCGGCTCATCCAAGAGGGCTTCCTGGAAGAAGTGACACCGGAAGCCACATCCGAAGTTTCCGTCCTCTCACCAGCGGGAGAGGCCGGGAGGGCGCAGACTCCAGGCCCTGCCCTGCACTGCCCATCTCGGCTTCAGCTTGGCTCTGCTGGGGGGCAACCCCATGGGACCAGCCTCCTCGGGTTGGGGAAGGTGCAGCTGGGGGCAGCGATCCTACCGTCCTTCTTCCAGGAGATCTTGGGAACGGGACACCCGACACCCGCAGGACAGTCTGGCAGGGTGCCCCTTGGTCACTGTCAGGGGCGCGGGGCTCGCTCAAGGGGAACGCTGGAGGCACTGAGGCAGAGGGGGCAGGTGAGCGGGCAGGCGGGTCTGTCTAAGGAGACAGCAGGCGGCGGACCCTGCGCAGGCCGCACGCCCCGCCCCAGACCCGGGGAGTTGGACACCCCTCACCCCAGACCCG
>JAJIBD010013432.1:0-15278 GCA_021461705.1 Cryptotis parvus | reverse complement strand
TGAAACAGTAATGTCTTTTTAATGCACTGCATTCCACGAAGAGCAGGAAAGTTTGGTGGGAAGGAGATATGAAGAGGAAAGAAATGACATACAGAACCCGCCAAGTAGTTGAGGTGCGGGAGGGGGAGGGAGGTGGGGACATTGGTGATGGGAGATGGGTTTGGGTGGAGGAATGCGTGTTGGAACACTGTAGAACCAGAACTCTACATGAGCATCTTTCAATTGTATGTCTAAAATGGTGTAATAGGGGCGGAGCGTGATAGCCCAGCGGGGAGGGCGTTTGCCTTGCACCAGCCGGCCCATGCCGGCCCAGGTTCGATCCCTGGCATCCCATATGGTCCCCCGAGCACCACCAGGAGTAATTCCTGAGTGCAGAGCCAGGAGAAACCCCTGAGCATTGCCGGGTGTGACCCAAAAAGCAAAAAAAAAAAAAAAAAAGGTGTAATAATATTTGGGGGGGGGGAAAATAATAAAAATTAAATTAAAAAAAAAAAAAAAACAGCCCCATAATCCAGACACTTAACAATTTGGAACTCTTTCAACAAGAAGAGAAGAAAGGAGCAGCTGAGTGTCCGTGGATTGTAAGTGCTTCTGGCTCTGACGCTTCAGTGACAAGTTCCTTGCAACGCGTAGTAGAATTTCCCTTCTGTCAATTGTCACAAGCTAAAAAACTTCAGTACATATCAACTAATCATTTGAAGTCTGCTCTAACTCTAGAGTTAACTCTTCATGCAAAAAAAAGTGAATAGACGCGGGCGGAGGCGACAGCCCAGTGGCAGGGCGTTTGCCTTGCACGGCCGACCTGTGCTGGCCCGGGTTCGATTCCCAGCATCCCATATGGTCCACCGAGCACCGCCAGGAGTAATTCCTGAGTGTAGAGCCAGGAGTAACCCCTGAGCATCGCCGGGGTGTGACCCAAAAAAGAAAAAAAAAGTGAACAGAGGGGGCGGAGAGACAGTACAACGGGGAAGGCAACTGCCTTACACACAGCCACCCGGCTCAATCCCTGGTATCCCATCTGCGCCTCCCTACCCAAGCAGAGCCAGGAGATAATTCCTGAATGCAGAGCCAGGAAAAACCCTAAGTATTGCCAGCTGTGACCCAAAAAGCCCCCCAAAGGTGAACAGAATCATGCCAAACAAAACCAAGTTAAAAACAGCTGAACATAAGGCCGCTTAGTCTTCATCCCTGCTCTGACAGAGCTGCTAGAACTGTGGGATTCCCCAAGTGCAGAGCAATTCATGTGTCTTTCCTCAAGTTAATAGGTGGCACTTTCACTCTGGGTAAAGATTTGGGCAAGCTGCCCAGAGAAGAGAAGAGAGGAGTTGAGGGTTGAAATTTTTTGTTTTAGGGTCACTCCCCGACTCTGATCAGGGCTTACCTCTGGTGGGGGTCTAGAGACCAGACAAGGCAACACCTTTCCTGCCAGACTCTCCCCAGCCCTGAACCTTTTGCACTTGGCCCCCGACATTTGGGTCATGGGAAAGGGGGGGGGGGGGGGAGTCCAAGTCCAACAACCCAATTCCCATGGCCAATGACCTACCCAGGAGTGAACCTTCTGCCACAATCAAAAGGTGGGGGTCGAACCTCAGGCTGCGAGAGCCGGAGCAGCTTAAAGGGCTCTCATGCTCACTCCTTGCCTGAGGTCTCTCCGTGACTCTGACCAGGACGTACAGGAGTCAGTCTATGGGCAATAACTGATCAACGAGAAACCCAAGTGCTTCTCTACTCTGAAAGCTGCCCAGGGAAGGCGGTGTCGCTTGGCACCTCAGGCTTGCGGCTGGCTGGTCAGACGGACAGGTTTACAACCTGTCTGAGATTAGTCTGGGTCTGAAGCGGAGACCAGTGTTGCAGGCGGGGCTGAGTCCCGCCCCGTGAAATCAATGCTTTCTCCTGGGAGACAGGGTCAGACTGACGGGAATCACAGAGCATCTGAAGATGGATAGCTGGTGTGGGGAAACGCACACTCATCACAATTGGTTCCACAACCTCAACTTAGACACCAGCAGGAAGAAGGAGGCCATAAAGATGAGTGACGCTACCCGCGTCTACGTGTGGGAGGGAAGAGTCAGAAGCTGGCTGGGAAGGACGTAAAGATGACAGCCTGGCTAGCCAGGAGAGTGCAGGTGCCCCTCCCTGGGCAGGAGGAAGGCTTAGTCAGGTGATCAGGGGCCCACCTAGGTCAGAGTCCGTGAAGTGGGGTGCGAGGCAGCCAGCCGTCAGAGTGCAGAACTGGCTGGTGACGCCACATTTCTGAGCTGAGTCAGTCGTGACAAGTTCAGGGGTGTGCCTGGGTGAGGTGGAAGCGACGTCAGTCACCAGAGCTAAAAGGTCAACAACACTCAGAAGATGCAGCTCTAGGAAAAGAGCAACAGGGGGGGTGGGGGCTGCTGAGGCCTACGCTTGGGGTGGGAGGGGCGAGTGAGAGCGGCTCTCCCACATACGTGCAGAAAGAAACAAAGCAAGGCCACAGACACAGCCGCGTGGAAACAAGCCCCGGCCTCCTGTCGAGAGCCAGGTTACCCCAGGGGAGACGGTCAGGGTGCTTGGCTGGTGGTCACAAACATCTTGCAGAGGCGTGGAATTACACCCTCATAACATAGTAGCTTTAAAACCACTGTTGCCCCAGGGAAAATTAAAAACGTAAGCTCAAGGGTCAGAGAGACAGAAGAGCAGGTAGGGCACTCCTCTGGGCTTGATCTCCAGCATCCCTCAATATGATCCCTGAGTATCCTGAGCCCTGCCAGGAGTGATCCCAGAGCACATCCAGGTGTGGCCAAAGAAAAGAAAAAGAAAAGCTCAACATTAGGCTCATTTATCTTCCCGTCACATCTGTAACACGCTGGTGCTGCCAGCATTGACTGGTCTCCATGCACGAAGGTACTGACTGGCCTGCACCGTCCCCCTCCCCCCAGTGCCCAGACCCGGGACCACAGTCCTTGCAGGACCTGCGGTCTGACTCTCCCCTTCATGCCAGGCGCCTTCCCACCACCGAGTGGATCTCGGTGCACAGCCAAAGTCCAAAGGTTCCATCATGTGACCTGTCTGTTCCCTGGTCTTGGTTCCCTATAAATCACAGGTGAGATCAGCCAGTATTTATTCTGATTCATTTCGTTTAACTTGAACCCTCCAGTCCTACCCGAGTTACTGCAAGCTGCAAACTTCACCTTCTCTCATTTATTTGCATGACATAAATATATATGTACATATGATGATACCAATATCCAAGGTCAAGTGAAGCATGTATCAGGAGGTCTTGTCAAAGGTGGAAATTATCACAAGCGTGTGGGAGTCAGAGGCTAGGTAAGACAGAAAATGGAACAGTGTGTTAACAATTGTCGAGGGTACTAATGCCAACCTAGAACTGAGCATTAAATAGAGGCAAAAAGATACACATGACAACTCTTTAATGTATGTTCTGTAATCCATAGTCTGGAAGGGAAGGAAAAGAGAAAGAGAGAGAAAGGGAAAGAAATAAAGAACCTGCCATGGAGGTGGGCTGGGGAAGGGGGGAGGAACCGGGGGCGTTGGTGGTGGGAGATGGGCACTGGTGGCGGGATGGGTGCTGGAACACTGTATGACCAAAACCCAAATATGAACTTTTTAATTGTATATCTTTGTAATTGTATATCTCACAGTGGTATAATAAAACACTTTAAAAAAAAAAAACTTCTCCTTCTCTTACAGTCACATCATCTTCCATTGTGTGTCTATACCACAAGTCCCACAGGTTGGAGGAGGCCCGTGTTTGGGCCACACCTGGTGGTGCTCAGTGGCTGCTCCTGGCTCTGTGCTCTGGGGTCCCTCCTGGTGGTGCTCTGGGGGCATGTGGAGTCAGGACTAAACCAGGACACAGACCTTAACCCCTGAGCTCTCTCTCTGGACCCCTCCTCTTGCTACACTCCATTCTCACTGTCATTTTGATTTGCATTTCCCTGAAATCAGTGATGATCTAAACTTTTTCATATGGCCACTAGCCAGCCACATGTCTTCTCTGTTCACACAATTTTTCATAGTGTTATTGTTTTGGTTGTTGTTGAGTTTTATGAATACTTTATACATATTGGTTAGCAGTCATCTAAAAATATTTTTCTCCTTTCAGTAGGATATATATATATATAAAATATCCTACTGAAATATATATAAATATATATATATATATATATATATATATTTTGCTGTTTGGGGTCACATCTGGTGATGCTCAGGGGTTGGTTACTCTGCGCTCAGGAATTACTGCTGATGGTGCTTGGGGGGCCATATGGGATGCCAGGGATCGAACCCCAGTTGACCGAGTATAAGGCAAATGCCCTACCTGCTGTACTATCAATCCAGTTCCTCAGTAGGGTATCTTTTTAATTTCAGCCTGAATATCACCACACAGAAACTTTTTAGCCAGATGACAACATTAAAAGAGAACCATGAAATGAATAATCCCTGGGGACAGAGGTGAAGATAAGCCTGGTGGTGGGCTATATCCTCAAAGTGGTAAAAAGAAAGCAGTTTCAGGACTACAGTGATGGTACATGGGTAAGTACTGTGTGCCCCCCAGACACCATATATGGCCCCCGAGCACTGTCAGGAGTGATCTGAGCACTGCTGGGTGTAGTCCCCAAAACAAATAAAAGGCAGTTTTTTAATTTAGCACAGAATCACATTTGGGATTTTTTTGGGGGGTGGGAGCCCTCCCAGTGGTGTTGGGGGGTCAGCAGGGCTACACCCCACACTACCTGAGGTGGGATGTGGCTTTAGGGAACACCTTCTGGGCTTTGTGCACATCAGGCATGTGACTGTTTTCTTCAGCTCACATCTGGGGGTTTTAAACATTAATTTTAGTGGCTGAGCCAGTTCCTGCTCCAACAAGGGCCGGCAGCCACGCCTACACCCCAAAGCCGCCACCATGGCTCCAGCCAGTCCCCAGGCCTCAGGACTGAGCAAACAGAGAAGCTAATCTCCCGCATACTTCAGGTACACAAGCCTCTGGGCTGAAACTCCCAGGGCTTCCCGGAGTGGGGGTGGGCGACTCCCCCTTGCCCCCACTTCCGAAACCACGGCCGCACCCTCTTGTTCCAGATTCGGAGCGTGTAGCCACAACACGGTCCTGCAACACCTCCAAACCCTACCAGACCCAGTAGGAGCACACCAGCTGACATGGGAGGCAGCGTAGAGCCTGCCATCTCGACGAGCAAAAGCGTTAACACAGAAGTTGGACTTGAAAGGACTTGATGTCTCAACATTTCTTCACAAATTTTCTTCTATGGAAATGTTTTTTGCTTTTTTTGGGGGGTGGTCACACCCGGCAATGCTCAGGGGTTTCTCCTGGCTCTGCACTCAGGAATCACTCCTGGCAGTGCTGGGGGGACCATATGGGATGCCGGGGATCGAACCCGATTGGCACGGGCCGGCGGGTGCAAGGCAAACGCCCTACCCGCTGGACTATCGCTCCAGCCCTGGAAATGTTTTTGATCATTCTGTTAGTCACTTAATACTAACAAGCAATATAAAATAAATTCTTGTAGGCCTGCTATGGCTGCAGGCTTGAGGGTGGTTGGGAAAAGGACACAGTGGTGGAGGGAAGGTGACAGAGGTGGTTGCTGTTGGAATGCTGACTGTAACTAATCATCGTGAAAACTCTGTAAACCACAGAGTTTAAATTTAAACCATGGGAGGCCCTGGGACCACCAGCCATAGCATGAAGAGCCTCACAAGCGGCTGGGGAAGCTGGAACTTCGGCTCGCCCGGGCCCAGTTGACTATGGGGCCCCGGGAGGACAGATGGGTTTTGGGAGTGGGCCCATCACTTCTGGGGGTCCCAGAAGCAGCCGGATGAGACTCGCCCACCACACTAGCCACCACCTTCGCTGTCCGGATGCTGGGAAACCGCCTCACGACCAGATTAACAGAGCAAAACCAGTTCGAGCCCAGGTCTGCGGCCGGTCCATTAAAATATTGGAAACAGTAAAAAAAAAAAAAAAAAAATTAAACCATGGAGAGAAAATATTAGAGCCAGAAATAGTACAGGGTAAGGCAGCTGCCTTGCATGCAGCTGACCCCAGCTCAATCCCCAATACTGCACAGGGTCCACATGTGACTCCTGTGGACAGAGCCAGTAGCCCTTAAGCACCATCAGGTATGACCCCATACCTGAAAATAATAAATACTAACTCAGAACAACCCTAAATAGCTTTTGCTGAAGTGTAAAAATGTAGCGTGCTCCGGTACAGCAGACATTTAGATCAAGGGGGCAGACCGGGGGAGGAGCCAAGCACTCCTCGGTCCTGGCGGAACCACAGTGGGGGACAGCTGCGCCCTGGGCACCCTGGGCACCGTCTCCACTCATTCCCGCCAGCTACTCTGCCATGCGCTAACTCAAACACCAATAACCTGTGATCTTGGTGGAGCTCGCGAATGGGTCCACCAGCCCATCCTGAGCTGTGTGAGGAGCAGGAAGCTGGTGTGAGCACGACCGGGAGGTGCCACAGAGAGGCCGAGGCGGAGGAAGGGCCTCTGAGGAGGCGGGAGCCCCAACAATGAGGCCACACAGGGATTCCTTGCTTTTCTCTCCCCACAGGGGACACACCCTGCGGTGCTGGCTGGGGCCATGCATGGCCAGGGACCGAGCCAGAGCGTCATAGGTGCTGGGCGCGGCGCTACCACTGGGCTATGTGGTATGGAGCAAACATTCTATTTTTTTTTTCATTTTGGTCACACCTGGTGATGCTCAGGGTTACTCCTGGCTCCTCGCTCACGAATTATTACTCCTGGAGGTGCTCCGGGGACCATATGGGAGACTGGAGATCAAACCGGGTGGGCGCACGCAAAGGCAAAGGCCCTCCCGGCTGTGCTATCGCTCCAGCCAGCACGGGAACAGCCATTCTTAAAGGACTTTTTGCCCAAGAATCAACTTCAATAAATGACCTCAGGCCAAACAGATTCCGGAGGCCCCTTGGGGGAGGCCCAGGTACAGACTATCATTAGCAGATTCAGCATGTGGACTAGTCCGGCACCACGCCCCACCCTTGCCCCAGTGTCCCTCAGCTCCACCCCCGCCCCCACCTGCTTGAGGTAAACGTCCTCCTGAAGACAATATTTCAGTTTGTGTTGCCTTTAGGCATAAGACATACTTTTATTTATTTATTTTTTAGGTTTTTGGGTCACACCCAGCAATGCTCTTTACCCAGATTACTCTTGGCTCTGTGCTCAGGAATTACTCCTGGTGGGTCAGCAGGCCGTATGGGATGTCGGTGATCCAACCCCCGTCAGCCAAGTGCAAGGCATTTGCCCCACCCGCTGGACTGTCACCGGCCCTGGGAGAGCTCCCTGGGGCCACGGCGCCTGCTCTGCATGCAGCAGACTAAGGCCCATCCCGCACTGCATCTGCCCCCCTGAGCACCAAGCCTAGAGCAGACCCTGAGTACCACAGGTGAGGCCCAAATATTTGAAACAAAAAGGCCAAGTGTAGCAAACACATGGCGCCACGAAAACCAGGGTGAAGGGAGGGAGCTTGGGAAGCGGCAGAAGCCCTGCCCAGGAGCAGCCTTTGCTGAGTTCCAAGGGCCTTTCGTGGGCTGGAAGGGCCCCTCTGGGGTTAGAAAACCCAGCAGGGAGCTGGAGAGACAGTACAGTGGGTAGGGTCCTTGCGCAGCCAACCTGAATTCAATCCCTGGCACCTCATGTGGCCCCGAGCATCAATGGGATTGATCCCTAAAGCAGAGCCGGGATTGGCCCTGAGCAAAGCCAGGCCGGGTCAAAAAGGAGTAGAAAATAAAGCCTGCAGAGGGCAGCACCGAGCAGGTCCCTGCCCCTAAGATCAGGCTATTCAGATACAACCACAATGAACAAGGCCCACACTCCACTCCTAAGCCAGGTGCCACCCTGGGAGACCAAACCTGCCCTGGCACACAGGATCCAATGCAGAACCGGGTTGGGGCCAGAGCTGAGCCTCTTACCCTGTCAGCTTATTCATGAACGGCTGCCCACGTACCAGGGCTTCCACGTTGCCAAATTAAAAAGAATAAATATTAACCAAAGGTGCTTCCAGGCTGGCAGCCTACTGCTCCTCTGTTTTTGTCTTGCCTTTTGTCTTTAGCCTGCATGCCCTGCCTAGACCTCAGAGACCTGTGTGTAGTGATCCTCAACTCCAAACATAGTGCTCTGAGGCCAGAGGTGAGAGACACAAATTCAACAGCGTTCACTCACAGAGAGAACTCCATGGGCGCCCGCCATTTTCCACATTTGGACTTCCCTCTCGTCAGAACTCCACCCAGCAGACCAGCCCATCATAGCCTGGATCGGCGCGGCCGCTTGCGCGCTGCAGTTCATCAATAAATGCTTTATTTGGAGGTGTTTAAAAGAGTTTGCCTCCCGCTCGGCAAGCCTGGCAAGCTTCTCGTGTTGTATTTGATATGCCAAATTCCAGTAACAATTATATTAGGTCATTTCCATGACCTAATATAATGGTTTGAGGCTCTTTATGTTCCTGTAGCAAGCCGATGCCCCTGGCTCTACTGGCATGAGACAGGACATATGGAGATATTACTGGTGCCCGCTCTAGCCAATAGATGATCAACGGGAAGATCGTGATGGTGATCACTCACAGAGGCCAGTGGGCCGGGCGGCTGCACCTGGTGTTGCCGGGTGGGGTAAGACTCCACACTGAGCAGCTGTGCGGCGCCCAGCCCTGGGGAGAAGGCCCCGGGCATTCTTCTGTCCTCACCTTGGGAACTGCGTGGAAGGGACAGGTCCCGGGCAGTCCTGGCTCCCCACCCAGAAGAGCCAATGGCCCTCGCTTCGCTTACCACAGCCTTTCCACTCTACATACATCACACAATCTTCCTGGGGGTGGGTTGATGCTACCTGTCACCTCCTCGTTCTGCAAGTGCAGTGAACCAAGCGGTAGCTCAGCTTTTTGACAGGACTTCCCACCCGTCAGACCATCAAGACTGAGGGCAGGAAGGGAGGAAGGTCAGTGGGAGAGGGGCAGTGCGCAAGTCAGGAGCAACCGCGGGCGGAGCAATAGATATGACTGCGAGTAGAGTGCTTGCCTTGTACACGGCCAGCCTAGATTCGATCCTCGGTATCCCATAAGGTCCCCTGAGCACCACCAGGAGTAATTCCTGAGCACAGAGCCAGGAGTGACTCCGGAGCATCACTGGATATTACCCTGAAACCAAAAAAAAAAAAAAAAGGTGGGGCTTTAGCAGTAACATAGCAGGTATGATGCTTGCTTTGCATGCGACAGACCTGGGTTTGATCCCCAATGTCCCATATGGTCCCCAAAGCACCACCGGAAGTGATTCCTAAGCACAGAGCCAGGAGTAATCTCCAAATACTGCCAGCAAGGCCCTCCCTCACCAAAAGTAAAGTCAGTCACAACTCTCATGTGTGTGCCGAAGGCCTGTAGAACTGGTGTGCCATCATGTGAGTAACCAGATCTGGTTACAGTGCTCTCTCTGCAGCCTGGCACCTGTGCCACCATACACAGCAGCCGGCGCCGCCAAGGCCACTCGGCACTGTCCGCCACTTCTCTGGCTTGTGTCTGTCACTCCTCTGTGAGGGAGGCGGAGAGCCTACTGGGATTCAAAGCAGCAGCTGCGTGACTGGGCAGCGCTTCCAACTGGAATTCCAGATCCGTGGTCGCACCCGGGGAATCAGGCGGCAGAAGCAACAGGCGCTCTGTTGGGTCTGGTGTCTGGCTTGGTGTCCCTCCAACTGAAGCAGGCACTGGCCAGGCCCTCCGGGATGCTGCCCAGGAATTTAGGTTCCCCCACAGTCAGAACATGCAGCCATCAGTGCCTCACAGGCTGTGGTGAGCTCCAGTTGGCTCCCACTGTCACCAGTGGGAAAAACAGTCCCATTAATCCACTGACTGACCCAGGAGTCCACTTTGTTAACCATGTCGTCTCTTTTGCCCCAGGCTGGTGTCTCTTGAAAATCTCCACAGCTTACACGTTGACTTGTCCAGTTATTCCACTTAAAAAGTTGTGTTTCAAATCCCAAGCGCTAACACAGTGGGTAGGGTGTTTGCTAGGCATGCTTCCAACCTGGATTTGATCCCTGGCATCTCATATGGTCCCCCAAGCCTGCCAGTAGTGACCCATTAATCCAGAGCCAGGAGTAACTAACGAGCATCACAGGTTACAGTCCCCAAACAAAAACAAACCAATAAAAAGAAAATGTTGGGGCCAGAGCGATAGTCCAGCGGAGAGGGCGTTTGCCTTGCACGCGGCCAATCCTGGTTCTATCTCCGGCATCCCATATGGTTGAGCATCACCAGGAGTAATTCCTGAGTGCAGAGCCAGGAGTAACCACTGAGCATGGTGTTACCCCAAAATAAAAATAAATATAATTTAAATTAAAAAAGAAAGTGTTGCGTTTCAATCATTGATGCTGAATAAGAAGCAGTTTTAGGGGGACCAGCGAGATAAGACAGAGGGTAGGGTGTTTGCCTTGCATGTGGCACCCCCGGGTTTGATGCCCGGCATCCCCTGAGCACCACCAGGAGTGATCCCTGAGTGCAGACCCTTGAGCATTGCTGGATGTGACTCCTCCCACCCCACTCCCACACACACAAGATTTAAAATGGAAAAAAGGAAAGAAACAGGCAAAAAGTTTAAAGGGTTGACATGGAAGTCATAGACCTCATTCCCATTACCTGAATGAATGGTTTGAGGCTCTTCGTGTTCCTGGGGCGAGCAGATGGCCTTGGGCTACACAAGCGACAGAACCTATGGAGATGTTACTGGTGCCTGTTCAAGCAAATGGATGAACAACGGGAAGACAAGTGATACAAGTGATGGAAGTTGGGGCCGGGCGATAGCCCAGCGGGTAGGGCGTTTGCCTTGCCGCGCCGCCCATGCCGGCCGGGGTTCGATCCCGGCATCCCATATGGTCCCCTGAGCACCGCCAGGAGTAATTCCTGAGTGCAGATCCAGGAGAAACCCCTGAGCATTGCCGGGTGTCACCCAAAAAAGCAAAAAAAAAAAAACACAAGTGATGGAAGTTAAGGTCATAAAGTATTAACAGAAGTACTAACATGTATGACCTTATCCCTTGGGAGCTCAAGAACACCCAGTGAATCTCCACTGGCCGAATGAGCGTCTCCGGTGGCAGGTTCCAAGGGCGGTAGTGTCCTCCAGAGGTCAGAAGAGCAGCACGTGACCTGCTCAAGGGTAATCATCCGGTGACAATTCTACAGTCAGAATCTCCAGGTCCTGCTTGTGAGCTCTTTGGAAAAGGACAGACTTCAGTCCTCAATCCATGCAAGTCAACTAGGAAATGTTCATTTGGGAAGTCATGTTCAGAGGCAAGTGGGGCTGGAGGAGCGATAGCACAGCAGGGGGGGGGTTTGCCTTGCACATGGCTGACCCGGGTGTTGGAGGACAGGTTTAGCTATTCTGGGAGCTTTGTTTTTTGCCCCCACCCAGCTTAATCTATTTAAGCCAAGGTTCATTCTAATGAGACCTCTCTTCTATGTAAACACTGCTAGAGGGTGTGGTAGTTACAGAAGTCACCTTGACTGAATAACTTCTGACTTATACATCTACTAAGACTTCTATGTTTTCTAGATTGGGCACAGCTCCTCTTTATACCCACTGCACCCAGCGTGGGACAGTTAGAATCTTCCAGGAGACTACCACCCTGGCTACGCTGAGACTATAGGAAGACTATAGGAAGGATTATACTAGTTTGCTCTACGTAGGCGAGGTGTGACCCTTTCAGTACACGAGAACAAGATACTCAGAATCACCCTGGTGCAGAGAATAATAAGAAGGACCTTGTGGGTACCATCTAGATTACATGAAGCTCATGAAATTAAGATGTATTACTTTATTTATTTATTTATTTATTTTTTTTTTTTTGGTTTTGGGGTCACACCGGCGTGCTCAGGGTTACCCTGGCTCTGCAGGAATTACTCCTGGCGTGCTCAGGGGACCATATGGGATGCCAGGGATCGAACCCGGGCGGCTGGCTGGCTGCGCAAGGCAAATGCCCACCGCTGGGCTATCATATCAGCCCTCTCTCTCTTCCAGTGTTTTACATAAGAGATAATCTCGGGATTAGTCCTTGGCATAACCTTTGTTTATACCTGCAATAGGGTGTGGCACTACACTCTGTTTAGAGTTCTTTGTTGACATGACCCTCCCTGGATTACTTTGGTGTACATGAGGGGACTGACTTGAGGCCCCTTTGGCCTTTTCGCTTTGGCTTTTGGCTTCTCAGCTTTCAGCTTTTTGGCTCCTGTGGCTTTTGGCTCCTCAGCCTTTTGCTTTTGGCTTTTTGCTCTTTGGCCTTTTTGCTCCTTCTTCTGGGTAGGACTCATCTCGGGTGAGATCCTCTCTCTTTGGTGGGAGACTTAGGCTCTTTTGTATGGTCTAAGTCTGGACCAGAGCTAGAGTTTGTTCATTATATTGGAATGCTGTGGAAGAGCTTTTGTACTATTAAAAGCCTTTTTTTTTTTTTTTTTGCTTTTTGGGTCACACCCGGCGATGCTCAGGGGTTTCTCCTGGCTTTGCACTCAGGAATTACTCCTGGTGGTGCTCGGGAAACCGTATGGGATGCCGGGGATCGAACCCGAGCCGGCACAGGCCTGCCGCGTGCAAGGCAAACGCCCTACCCGCTGGGCTATCGTTAAAAGCCTTTTTGGAACTGCACCGGACTCTTGAGTTTTCATCTGTTTCCCCGGCATCCTCGGAGGTAGAAGAGAACTTCTGTTCTGACACTGTCAGGGACCCCGCAGCGTCCCCCGACAAACACCTCTAGTGTTATTTAGTGATCAAATCACTGTATCACTGTCTTCCCGTTCATCATCGATTTGCTCGAGCGGGCACCAGTAACATCTCCATATGACCTGTCTCATGCAGGTAGAGCCCAAGGGCACCTGCTTGCTCCAGGAACATAAAGAGCCTCAAACCATTCCATCAGGTCATGGGAATGAGGTCTATAATTGTTACTGGTATCTGGCATATCAAATACGACACGGGTAGCTTGCCAGGCTCTGCCGTGCAGGTAGCATACTCTTGTAGTCATCTCAAAATCCAGCATTTATTGATGAATCACGCGTGGCGCCTGCTGCACGAATAACAAGGTAAATTAGAAAACACAGAAAAAGGTCAAAGAGACAGTATAGCGGGTAGGGAGCTTGCTTTGCATGCAGCTGACTGAGGCTTGATTGCTGGACACCTATTTAGTCCCTCAAACTCGGCTAGGAGTGAACCCTGAGCGTGGAGTCGGGGGTAAGCCCTGAGCACTGCCAGGTGCACCGCCTCCCCACCCAAAAAAAAAGTATACAGAGGAGATATATGAAGGGGTCAAAAGTGAAGTTAAATAAAACGCAGGGGCCTGAGCAATAAAACAGAGCTAAATATGCAAACCACAGAGTCAACAACACTAAAATCACAAAACCCAGCCTTTCTTTATTTTCTTTTTGGGTCATACCTGGCAATGCTCAGGGGTTACTCCTGGCTCTGCACTCAGGAATTACTTCCCTGGCGGTGCTCAGGGGACCATATGGGATGCCAGGGATTGAACCCAGTTGTGTGCAAGGCAAACGCCTCTACCCGCTTGCTATCACTCCAGCCCCACGAGACCCAGACTTTAATCACTGTATCACTGTATCACTGTCTTCCCGTTGTTCATCAATTTGCTCGATCGGGCACCAGTAACATCTCCATACGTCCTATTGTGACAAACAATTGCTTATGAGCAATTGTAACCCAAGGGGCATCTGCTTGCTCCAGGGACAGGAAGAGCCTCAAACTATTCTTCAGGTCATGGAATTGAGGTCCATAATTCTTACCAGTTTTTGGCATACCAAATAAAACACAAGTAGCTTGCCAGGCAGAAGCGCCTGTCAGGATGACAGGCTGGGGCTGGGGTGGAGGGATGGAGAGGAAATTTGGGAACACCTGGCAGAGAGAAGTTAACAGTAGTGGCGAGATTGGTGATGGAATACTGTATGTCTAAATCCCAACTATGAATAACCTTGTAGTTCATGGTGCTTAAATAAAATAAATTAAAAAGGAAAGAAAGCATAGAGTCCTACATGACAGTGGAGGGTGGCAGGGCCGAGGACACTGGCAGTCTTCCTGGAACCCTCATGAGAAGCAACTGGTTAGTTACAAGACTGGCTGGAATAGCTCCAACAGGAAACTGCACATGGCTGATCTGAGTGTGATCCCCAGCACCCCACATGGTCCCCTGAGCCCCACCAAGAGAGATCCTGAGCACAGAGCCAGGAGTAAGCCCTGAGCACCACCAGGTGTAAACCAAAAAACAAACAAACAAAAATAAATTATTTTTTTAAAAGGGGGGCCAGAGCCATAGCACTGCGGGTAGGGCGTTTGCCCTGCACGCCAGCCGACGCAGGTTCCATCCCGAGCATCTCATATGGTTCCTGAGCACCTCGAGGAATAATTCCTGAGCAAAGAGCCAGGAGGAACCCCTGAGAATCACTGGGTGTGACCCTAAAGCAAAATAAAAAAGGTCAAGGTCTTGCACTGCCTGCAGGCCCTGATATCTCCTTGTTGAACGTTTGTGTCAGCAAACCCTCCGATGCGGTCAGCATTTGCCAGGCACCAGGGCACGGCAACTCTGCTTCTGCTCCAGTCCGGCTCACTCCACGGAGCTCCAGGGCGCCCCTGCTGCCCCCAGCCACGTCGCAAGTTTCTTTAGGCTCCCGTCAGTCAGTCCCAGTCATCTGACTGCCAGCCTACTCAGAGAGCACAGACGAGGTGATCCCCAACTCCAAGCAAAGTGCTCAGAGGCCAGAGGTCAGAGACACGAATTTAACGGTGTTAAATTCACAGATGCGAGAGGGCCGGGCGGCTGCACCTGGTGTTGTCGGGTGGGATAAGACTCCACACTGAGCACGGGCGGAACAAAGGGCAGCTGTGTGTGCCCAGCCCCGGGAGAGCTTCTGTCCTCACCCTGGGAACTGCGTGGAAGAGAAGGTCCCGGTTGTCCTGGCTCCCGGCCCAGAAGGCGGGGGTGTGGGGGATGGGTTCGCTGCTCTTGGCTTCTTTCCCCACACTACCTCAACAATGCTTTGTGAGGATTAAGTGCTTCATATTTTTTTAAGTCGTGTTATTATTTTTAATTTGTGAGGGTAATTTCTCCCCAAGTGGTGCTTGGGAAGCCCAGGAGACACTCCCAGTGACTGTCAGCCAACTGGGTTGGTGGAGTCAGTGCAAGACCCAAGGAGCTGGGCGGGTGGGGACCTGAGATGCAGGGGCTATCCAGGTACAATCTCAGATGGGGCCCTCAGATACAGGGCTACAG
>JAJIBD010013431.1:0-24615 GCA_021461705.1 Cryptotis parvus | reverse complement strand
GTCTAAATGTGGCAGTTTATCTGACCATGGCATGCTGTACTAGCTGGTATAAATATTCTCCCATGCTATCACAATCACGTGGGACTAGCTAGATCTTACCAGCATATTAGCCTGGCCGTAAGGACACCTAAGTAATTAGACCAGAGAGAAAATGCTGTTTGCTTCCAAACAAACAAAGCATGGCTCCTGATAAAATATAAAACTACAATGAAGTAGAGGAGACTTGTGAAGGCTTGGAGAAATATTTAACTGGCATTGGTGTTGATCTTTTGGGTACAGTGACATGCCATCTCAGAAACCCCCTTCTCTACTTTCAAAGGCCTTCCCCCGGCTCAAAACATTAGCACAGTAAAGGCCCTAGGTGAGATGCAGGGAGGGGGACTACCTAAGGGGCATTGGACCCTCCTGCTTCCATAACAATGGGAGGAAGGTCTGAGTTGCTGGGGGTATAAACTAGCCGGTTCCCGCTCTCCCAGGCTTCTTCTTCCCAGTGGGATTTCGCCTTGTGAGCGATTATTCCCTTTGGAAGTTTCACACGTGGTGGCTTGCCATCTTGGCCTACACGTGGCTGGGGTTCTAGCCTGGAATCCTAAGCATCGGGTTTTTCCTTTTGCTGATTTGTAGGCCTGAACCTGTGATAAGTAAAAGTCTTTTAAAACCTCATCGGATCCTGAGTGCTCATCCATTCCTCGCCGGCCGGAGGTAGAAGGGAACTTCGCTTCCGGCACTGTCGGGGACCTGCGAGCGCCCGACATTTGGCGTCCCTGGTGGGCACCACGAACATCCGTCTGGTCTAATTATCATCGGACAGAGATCATCTGCCTCCGAACCGGTGAGTAAATGATGGATATCTCATGGTATAGATACATTGTATCTTTTATTGGCTCGGAACCATACATAGCCCAGTCTATAAAGTTCCTTTCTGAGAACTACTCTATCTTTTCTCAAATCATCTGGGTCCTTATGCGATTTTTAAACTGTACCTTTGCGTAAGGACAATGTTTAATAGAGAGAGGGAGGAAAAGTAATAAATTGAATGCAATCTTAAGGGACGAGATTTTACTCAGCGATTGAAGAAATAAGTGAGAATCATAAAGCTACAGGTAGACCTGGTCTTAAAGCTTGAGGACAGGAATTATTAAACAGAGTTTAAAATTTGAAAAAGAAATTAGAAGAACAGGAAAGTAAAATTATTAACCAGATTTTAAAATTTGAGGAAAAATTAGAAGAACAGGATTTAAAATTCAAGGAAAAATTAGAAGAACAGGAAAAATTATTAAACAGGATTTAAAATTTGAAGTAAAGTTTGAAGAGCAGAAGAAGGATATCGATAAAATCAGCATTATCTTAGAGGAAGAAATTGACAGACAGAGAGATAGAATAGATGGACAGAAAGAGGAGGTTTGGAAGTTACAATAAGATTGAAAGAACAAAAAGGAAGAAACATATAGGAAACTTGAAAACTTAAACCAAGAAATGGATGTGTTACGCAGGGGAGATTTCTGATTTCAGAACTTATCAATCAGGACCTAGCGCATACCCAATACTGAGGCGTGAACCAACTAAAAGCCGTTCACAAACACGCCCCAAAACTGTAGACTTGAAAAAAGGTGTATACATTCCCAGCAAAAAAAATTTAAAAAGAATTCTAATGTGGCTGATAACTTAGAGGAGGAACAGGAAAACCCAGAGGAGGCAAATTCCCAAGCTGAAAAATCTCCCCAGAGTTAATACCCTCAATGGGGTAGATGTTCCTCTGCCAGATACTACAAGCTCTGATGAGGAAGAAGGGGAGAAACAGATTAGCTCGAGTCAAAGAGCAAGAGCCCAGCAATCTTTCTCACGACCAATCTAAAGATAAAGTAAAACCGATTCATGAAGACTTAAAAATTGAGACAAAACCCCGTTTAGGAAGGCTTGCGACAGGTTTGGAATATCAAGTCCTTATACTTTAAAAATATTTAGCTGATTGGAGCGAAAGTAGTCAGTGGGTATTGGGAGACTTTGAAACGGTAGCCGATACTTGTCTAAACAAATCACAGTACATGCAATGGCATATGTGGTATGCAGATGGAGTTAACCAGAATATTGACACTTTAAGAGAAAAGGAATCAGGCCATACTATAACTTTTGCCATGCTAAAAGGTGAAGGTGAATGGAAAAACAAAGCAAAACAAGCGACATTACCTGAACCTATTTTAAAAATTCGCTCGGGAGACAGCATTAAAGGCGTGGGAAAGAGTAGGTTCCGACCCAGAATTTCTAGGTAGCTATACAAAAATTTACCAGGGTCGTGATGAACCAGTACTTTGATTTTGTTGGGAGATTATGTGAAACAATCCAAAGACAGGTTCAAGACCCAACCACTCAAGAAATCCTAAAACTAAACTTAGCATATGAGAATGCTAATCAAAAATGTCGAGCATTACTATATGGTATTAGGGAAAAGGCTGACCTCATGGGGTATCTAAAGGCCTGTAGAAATGTCGGTTTAACCTCCCATAAAAACACAGGATGATATAGAGGCTTATCCCATACAGCAGGAGGATCAGGAGAGGGATGAAATGTCAGACAGCTCTAGGGAGAGAAACAAGTCAGACAGCTCTAGGGAGAGAAACAAGTCAGACAGCTCTAGGGGGGAGAAGCAAATAAATTTCAAAAGGATAAAACAATAATCGGAGAAACTATTCTAATAATCGCAGCTCCACCCCCCTCGAAGGGCCCCACCTGGACCATGCCCAAGGTGCAGAAAAGGAAAACATTGGGCCAGAGACTGTCGGTCTTGGAGGCGAAGTCAGCCTCAGGCTTCATCTGGACAGATAACCTGCTTTATCTGCGGAAAGAAGGGGACACACCCGTAGAGATTGCCCATCTTCTACAATTATCAATACAGGGCAACATTCTAATAATCCCTTTATAGGAAATGTTACATGGGCCCCCTCCCAGGTTCCACAAGCTCCGCAGGCTCAAATAACATCTATGCCTCCCCTAATGCGGGAAACTGGGTGGGGGCCAGCCCCAGGCCCAGCTGAATCCAGGGGCACTCTCCTTCATTCCACCTGCCCAATATCCTCCGAATCAGAATCCACAGAATTACAGTCAATAAATGCTCTCTGGCCTACCCCATCAGGCAGTGGCAGTCTCCGAGCATTCTCTGCCCCAAGACTGTCACAATATACCCAAGTCAAGACCCCTACATGCTAAAAACAGGGATAAAAGGACCTGCTCCCCAGGTAGTATGGGTTTAATTCAGGGGGAGCGATTGGCTGAAATTTAAGGGAATTATGGTGCATTTCGGACTTCTGGATCCTGAATCTCATGGAGAGATAATACTGTCAATATCTGTGCCAACTAAATGGACTTTTAAAAAAGGGGAACCACTTGCTAAACTATTATTATTTTTTGAGGATCCGGTAGTCAGTCCGAACACCCTACAGCTGGTGGCTTAAACAGTACCAACCATTCTGCCAACTTCATTGTTGGTTATGCAGCCACACAGAACCAAGCCCACCAGCCACCTGCTAACTATCTAGTTGGGTACACTGCCAGAATTTCTCAGGCCAAGCGGCCGGTTATACCCATCGAAATTTATAAAAAGGAAATTCAAAGGCATGTTGGATACAGGGGCAGACATATCCATAATCTCCACCAAGTATTGGCCCTCTAACTGGGCCCTAAAGAAAGTGTCCCATAGCCTGAGCGGGTAGGCAATATCTCCTCCTCTCTTCTCCGACAGAGTGCCAGGTGGCTGCCGTGTATTGGCCCTGAAGGGAATGTAGCCATGGTCCAGCCTTATATAGCCCCTATGCCTTTAACTTTATGGGGGTCGAGACATGCTGGAGCAGTGGGGGCAGTAATCCACATACCTCGTCCACTCCCCGTCGAGCACCAATTCCAGCTCTCCATAATAAGCCTAACACCGGAGTAACCCTTTTTTAATTGGGGCCGCTGTGGTTAAGCGCCCACTACCTATCCGTATTCAGTGGAAGTCTGACAAACCTATATGGACACCACAGTGGCCCCTCAATACCAAAAAAAGTTAGAGGCGCTAACAAATCTAGTGGAAGAACAGCTGAAATTAGGACATATTGAGGGAAACGTTTTCAGAATGGAATTCTCCTGTTTTTGTAATACAGAAAAAAATCAGGCAAATGGCGCTTGCTGATTGACTTAAGGGAATGTAAATTCTACTATGGTCCCCATGGGGAGCCCTAGCAACCTGGGCTCCCCCTCTCCAGCAGCTATTCCTAAGGATTGGCCGCTAATTATCATAGATTTAAAAGACTGCTTTTTACAGCATACCTATCCACCCAGATGATCGGAAAAGGTTTGCATTTTCAGTCCCTTCCATTAATCATAAAGGTCCTTTACGTAGGTTTCAGTGGACAGTATTGCCCCAAGGAATGACTAATTCACCTACGATGTGTCAACACTTTGTTGATGAGGTTTTCGCGACCCATTCGGTAGCTAAATTTCCTGGGTGCATACATCATCCACTACATGGATGATATCCTGCTAGCTTGTGATAATTCCAGAGATCTCCAGAATTTATATAATGATGTAATGACAGTTTTACCAGAGGCTGGCTTACAAGTAGCTCCGGAGAAAATCCAGATGCAGCCTCCATATGAATATTTGGGCTATGCTCTTGACCGCACTACAGTGCGTCCTCAAAAGATCTCCATTAGTCAGAAAAGGCTCAAAAACCTTGAATGATTTTCAAAAACTGCTGGGGATATCAACTGGGTGCCCCCTCCCTTGGTATTCCTAACTGTGAGCTCAGTAACCTGTTCCACACCCTTGAAGGTGATCCTGCTTTAAATAGCCCAAGGCAGCTAACTCCTAAAGCTCAAGAGGAATTAGATTTTTTTTCATGAATCGGCTTCAAAATCTTACCTCTCCAGATTTAATCCCGGAGAAAAGGTATGGTTCTTGGTCTTCAACACTCCCGAGTCTCCAACTGCTGCTATAGCCCAATTATCTGGACCGTTAGAATGGGTTTACTTACATAACAAGCAGAATCGTACTGCTACACCTTACCTTGAGATGATAGCTAATCTTATAATTAAGGGAAGATCAAGAACCCAAGTATTACTTGGACATGATCCCCATGTAATTGTACTACCTGACCCTAAAAAGGAAATTGGAAGCTGTTTTACCACTCAGTGAAATCCTTCAGAGAGCTTTTTAGCAGATTTTTCAGGAGAAATATCTTATCATTACCCAGCTGGAAAAACCTGGGAATTTCTGAAAAGGACACCTTTTATAATTTCCACCATTGTCCGGCTCCTCTCCCATTCCTGATGCTCCAGTGTATTATATTGATGGCTCCTCATCAGGAAGGGGTGGAATTACAGGTCCTTCGTTGACCACTACTGTGCATACAAATTATAAATCTGCCCAACAAGTGGAACTCGCCACCCTGATACATTTACTATCCCATATATCTGGCCCATGTAATGTGGTGAGTGATTCTGCATATGTAGTTGGTTTATTTCCCTGGAATTGTCACTGCTTCTTTAAATGCCCATAATCCTATAATTCAGGAGCTGCTCCATAAACTACAAGATCTCCTCCGAAATAGAACATTCCCTATATACATCTCCCACATCCGTTCTCACAGCCGACTCCCGGGCCAATGGTTCGAGGAAACGAAGCAGCAGATCTCTTGGCAGCACCAGTATTTAAATCAGCTGAGGAAGAGCACCAGACTCTACATACAAATGCCCGCCGCCTTCATGTACACCATGGCATCCCATGGAGACAAGCTAGACAAATTGTCCGCAACTGTCCTGTCTGTGCTCCTTTACATTGTACATCTCATGTAGCAGGAGCAAATCCTCGAGGTTTACAGACAAAACCAATTGTGGCAGATGGATATAACTCATACTAACTTATTTCCCAACAAACCTTTCCTTCATGTGGTCATCGATACATATTCCCGGTTCATATGGGCTGTTCCTATGACGTCTGGAAAGAGCTAAATCTGTTTGTTCATTTTTACTCCAGTGCTTCTCCGTCATGGGTATTCCCCATACCATAAAAACAGATAATGGTCCTGCTTACACCAGCAAAACCTTCAAATCCTTTTTTGCGAGGAATGGCAGATCAAACATATTACAGGAATTCCATATAATCCACAAGGACAAGGAATAGTTGAACGTGCCCACAGAACACTTAAAACTCAGCTATTAAAGCAACGAAAAACAAGCATGCCTCCAATGGATTCTTTATCTTTAACATTATTTACCTTAAACTTCTTAAATATACCTCAAGGAGATCCCTATACCGCGGCTGAACGTCACTTTCAAGAAGATATGCAAACTCAAAAAACAGTCAATTCACCTATCTGGGTGAAAATTGATGATAAATGGATTGCAGGTCACCTCCTCATTCGGGAAGAGGCTATGCTTTCATTTCTACAGACGATAACCCTGCCAAGAAACTCTGGGTCCCTCTGCGACTTGTTAAGACTAGAATTCTCCAAGAATCAGAAAACAATTAATTCTTTCAATATAAAGTCTTAAATTTTAAATTGCAAGTTGCTGTTTAAACTTCCTGGATTGGTTCCTTTTAATAATGATCTTGTTTTGCAGTCTGTGATCATGGTTCATGTCTAATATCTTGCCTTACAGCCTAAATATTTTCTTTCTTGCAAAAAAAAAAAAAAAAAAAAAAAAAAAAAAAAAAGGGTGGAAAATGGGTGGACTCTGATCACAGTGCTCATTACAAAAATGTTTGCTAAATCAATAAAAAATTGTTTTTCTAATGATTCTGTTCACAGGATGAGATATTCGAATCCAGTAAACCTGCGCTACAGTGCTCAATACTCCGAGACTCCTAAAACAGTGCTCGCTAAAAAATTTAATAATTTGCAAAACTAATTTTTCCCAATGCTCTATTCACAGGAAAAGACACTTTCTCACCATCATTTGCCGGCTTTATATTTATGAAGCGCTTGACTCGTTACCATTTATCACCCTAAATGGGTCACATATACAGCTGTAAGATATTGATCGATCAAATGTATGTGTGCGTGTGTGTGCATGTGGTGGCCACCATTATGTTTGTGATTAATGTTGTGTCTATGTTATGTCTCAACTACTACCTTCTCAGTTTCTGACCACTACAAACCTCTATTACATTCATCAACTCCACTGCTGATCCACTAGATTTATCAATTTTAAAATCATCAATTCTCATACTTATTTCCCTGCTCCACCCATGTTGGAGCTTCTTTATATTCTTCTCTCCATCCCAGACTTGGATCCCTACAAAGCCTTAAAATCTCTACTTGTGATTAACCTCGAAAAGTGTTTTTGTCTCGCCTAAGCTACAGGTACAGTTACCGGTGCCAATGTTCCCCTTGCTGAAGAAGCCCTGCAAGACGCCCACACCGATGTTCCAGACAACTGCTCCAGCGCTCAAGACTCCTGTTCCAGAGTTCAAGATATCACACCGATGTTCGGACACCTGCTCCAGCGCTCAAGACTCCTGTTCCAGAGTTCAAGATATCACACCGATGTTCCGGACACCTGCTCCAGCGCTCAAGACTCCTGTTCCAGAGTTCAAGATACCACACCGATGTTCCCGACACCTGTTCCAGCACTCAAGACTCCTGTTCCAGAATTCGAGATACTTGTTCCAGTGTTCCTGAGACCCAATCCAGTGTTCCTGACAATTCAACGAGTTCCTGATCGCTGCTCTCCAAAGACTCATACTCATATGATCACCGCTATTGCTGTTCCAGAAGTAGCCCCACAGACTTTGTTCCAGACACCCGACTTTACATAAAATATAGCAAATTGACTCTCACAAATTATGGACAATGCAAACTATAGTCCGTTATAATCAGACAGCTAAAAAACACTTTATCTTGAACTTTGCTTTGGGTCCAAAAACAAGTTAGGATCCTAAAGTAACATGTATTATCATTTTGCAATTGGAATTGTTTTTTCTTATCTTAATTTTCTGTACATTACTAAATATTTCTTACCTTTTCAATTTTTATTAGTAAACTAATCAGGGGAGTTGTTGCAGGACTCCTAAGGGCCGCTGCATCTGCTCTGGATTGCCTCCCGCAGATCACTCCGTAGATAAGGGGTAGTCTAAATGTGGCAGTTTATCTGACCATGTACGCTGTACTAGCTGGTATAAATATTCTCCCATGCTATCACAATCATCGTGGGACTAGCTAGATCTTACCAGCATATTAGCCTGGCCACGTAAGGACACCTAAGTAATTAGACCAGAGAGAAATGCTGTTTGCTTCCAAACAAACAAGCATGGCTCCCTGATAAAATATAAAACTACAATGAAGTAGAGGGAGACTTGTGAAGGCTTGGAGAAATATTTAACTGGCATTGGTGTTGATCTTTGGTACAGTGACATGCCATCTCAGAAACCCCCTTCTCTACATTTCAAAGGCATTCCGGCTCAAAAACATTAGCACAGTAAAGGCCCTAGGTGAGATGCAGGGAGGGACTACCTAAAGGCATTGGACCCTCCCTGCTTTCCATAACAATGGGAGGAAGGTCTGAGTTGCTGGGGGTATAAACTAGCCGGTTCCCGCTCCCCCAGGCTTCTTCTTCCCAGTGGGATTTCGCCTTGTGAGCGATTATTCCCCTTGGAAGTTTCACACGTGGTGGTTGCCATCTTGGCCTACACGTGGCTGGGGTTCTAGCCTGGAATCCTAAGCATCGGGTTTTTCCCCTTTTGCTGATTTGTATGCCTGAACCTGTGATAAGTAAAGTCTTTTAAAACCTCATCGGATCCCTGAGTGCTCATCCATTCCTCGCCGGCTTCGGAGGTAGAAGGGAACTTCGCTTCCCGGCACTGTCGGGGACCCGGCGAAGCCCGACAGTCCAAGATCTCAGGAAAAACAGTAGAGGAAGAGATCCATCTGTCAGAGTCAAAGATGAATATATATTTTTGGGGGTGAGGTCATATCTAAAAAGTCTTTTGTTTGCCAAATTATTTCAACTTTTTAGTTTGTAGGGAAAATCTGTTATTTCTTATGACTTGTAAACTTAGAGAGTACTGTCAAGAATTGTTGAAGATATCTTTGCTGAAACAACAAAGATTCCTGCATGTTTGTTTAAAATAAGTATACACTAATGGGCTAAGACATATGCACATTAAATGATTCTCAGAACTTGTGACAAACCCAGAGAAGGAGAAGAAGCAGGAAGGTATGTTTAAAGACAAGATAAGTAGAAGCTGGATGCTTGTTTATGATATGTGTTAAGGAAGGAATAAAAATTTTATTCTTGACAGTATTATCTGTTGCTTTTATAAAATTCTCAAATAAAGAAGAGCCTACCCAGTATATCAAATATATCAAAAGAATATCAAATATAATCTTTCCCCCAAAGAGGTATAAACAATGGGATAATTATAATTTTTTCTCATACACCACAAAATATTTCTCCCAAAGGATAAAATGAGTCAAAGAATTAAAAAGTAGAAAACTACTTGATATATATAAAAATGTGCTTTCATTCCTCTTATAACACAGATAAAAAAGTAATGTACATGAACTGAAAATTTACTCAAGTATCAACTAACTAATTTTGGGTTTCACTCTGCCTGTTTGTGTTTTTGAGTCTGGTGAGTTGAAGGTTTAAGAATGTGGAGGTAGCACTCTTGGGCAGAAAATTTTTATCATCAATAGAGCTGTCTCCTTTGGGCCCAAAGAGTGACTTCTTCTCTTAAAATCTGACTCTAGATATGGTAATTTTCTTGAAATGTTATTATTATGCATTTGGAAGTTAATAAAAATGTTAGGGATATTCACAGAAGCAATAACTCAAACGCATTTCAGTTTGGCATGATTGTTCAGTGATTGGTTCCACGATTAAACTTGTCTTTCATTTTTCTTTTGGTGCACAGTGAATATGCTGAGTTGCTTTTGCTGGGAAGCATTTATCTTTGTTCTGAAATCCATTAGTATCCTTAACAACAGACTGAAAAATTTCTGCAATTCTTGGGAAACAAGTGAACTAGAAAAAAGTTATAAATACAGTCATTTTTATATATGCTTAAAAGTAGACAGCAGTTTTATACATTTACTTAAGCTTCCATTAGGCAGTAGTTGCATAGAGAAATCTTGTCTTTATTGTGAATCTACGTTCTTTCACTGTCATATGTTTCTCTCTCCCTCTTCTTATCTGTTACAGTTACTCAGTTCAGTGTAGAAGACTCTTATTTGCAATAATTATGCTTCATGTGACCAAGTAGATTGTTAATTTTAGAGGATACCAAGAGATTACAGGTATATCAACCTAGTTTATCTGGAAGAGGAGTTCCCTGAAAAATTAGATTTCTTTTCTTAAGCAGGTATTATCTAGGACAAATTGAGAATTTTTTTTGTATCCTATTTCATCTTATTTGAAACAGTGGGCTTTTTAACTTAAAAAATACCTTACTAAAAACCAGAAAATGTACTGTTATCAAATACTTGAGTTTCTTTTTTATTTCTATTCATCATGTAGCTCAAAGCAACCAGAATATGAAAAGAATAGCAGTATTTACATGAGGTGAATTCAGTAAATTTGCAAGTCAAACTTGTGCATAAAGGGAGAATTTTCTTTATTAAAGTCAGGGAAAGCACAGTCCAAAAAATATATTGATTCAATATTTATTAACAAAATTTGATTCATATTTAAAACAATTGTAAATTTTATTTTTTAAATACCCACAATAAACAGATTGCAGTGAAATAAAAAACAAATTCTCAGAAGGGGACCTGAGAGAAATTAAGTATGACTCTTGTCTTGCATGTAGTCAACTGGGGATAATTCTGGCATCCCATATGATCTCGTTTTCCTATACCCACACCAAGCTCTCTAGGAGTGATTCCTGAGAACAGAGCCAGGAATAAGCTCTGAGCAGCACTGGGTGTGCCCCCAAACAAAAAACATAACAAAATAAATACATAAACAACTACGGACATTATTTGACTGTCTTCTTCTTCTTCTTTTTTTTTTTTTGCTTTTTTGGGTCACACCCGGCAATGCTCAGGGGTTACTCCTGGCTCTGCACTCAGGAATTACTCCTGGCGGTGCTCAGGCGACCATATGGGATGCCGGGATTGAACCCTGGCCGGCAAGGCCGGCCGAGCAAGGCAAAAGCCTTACCCGCTGGGCTATCACTTTGGCTCCATATTTGACTGTCTTCTTGTCAACAAAATAGTAAGACTGAATTAAACACACAAGACATTATTCAGCACTATTACAGTGTAGGAAAACTGACTTCAGCTTTGCTTACACAAAAGATTAAAGGTCGTTAAATTAATAAGATGTTATAGGACTTCAGGAATTTATCCATTTCTTCTAGATTCTCATGTTTCACGGCATACAGGCTCTCAAAGTAATCTCTGATGATCTTATGGATTTCCGTGGTTTCTGTTGTGATGTCACTCTTTTTATTTCTGATTCTGTTTATTTGGGTTTTCTCTTCCCCTGTACTTACAAGTCTTGCCAATGGTTTGTCAATCTTGTTTATTTTTTCAAAAAAAAACAGCTCTTGGTTTCATTAATCTTTTGGATTGTGTTTTTGGTTTCCAACTCATTGATTTCCTCTCTAAGTTTTATTATTTCCTTTTTCTTCCTGGGTTGGGCTCCTTTTCTTGGTCTTTTTCTAATGTCTTCAGCTGTGTAGTCAGGTTATTTATGTGGGCCCTTTCTTGTTTCCTGATGAATGCTTGCAGAGCTATAAACTTCCCTCTTAACACGGCTTTTTGCCGTGTCCCAAAATTAATAAGATGAATTAGTTGGAAAATAAAGGAGATTTCAGGAGAGGGGTGTTAAATTTTCTGATTGGCATTTCTCTAAATTGGGCTCCTAGCTTTCAGAAATGGAGCTTGTCCTAGTCAACTTGGATCCCCCATAACAAAACACAAGGTGATTTAAACTGTCATTGTTTTTCTTTGTTTTGTTTTTTTCTCTCACAGTTCTGGAAACTGGAAAGTCCAAGATCAAAGTACAACCAAAGGAGTCATATTCAGGCCACTTTCCAGCTCTGTCTTCATATAAGCAAAGAGAGAGGGAGAAGATAGAAAAACTATACCTTGTGTTTTCTCCTCTGTTACGAAGACCAGCCTTCTAGATTAAAACAACCTTCACTTACTCATCTCATAAAGTCCTATGTCCAATACAGATTTGAATATACACTCTGGCAGGAAGAGCTGGGCCCAGGCCACAGTTCGGCCTATATAGCATCACATTCCAGAATCAAAACATTTCAACCAAGGGGACTCCCAGGTTGCTGCAATAGACCTTTCAGTGTTCTACATCTGGTGAAAGATTGAGGTAAAATTAATAACACTGTAGTACAGAACAATTCTATTTTGTTACCTTAATCACCAAGTTAATTTGTTTTGGATGGACCCTTAAACCATGTTGGAGATCTTTACTTATTTTACCTGATCCTAACATTTGCTAAGGAAGAAAAATATGGTTCATCTCTCTAACTTTAGGATCTATTTTCAGGTTTTCACCTTGAAAACAGTAGTTCTTGAAAAGGTTATTAAAGCAGAACTTTCCTGGGTGTGCACTCAGTATTAGTATTGGTTTAGAAAAAAATATTGCTATATTTTTTCCCATGTTAGTATCTTCATGGCTCTCAGAGGGGCAGGAGTTTTTCCAAGTTGGAAATCAGATGAGAAATATCTCGGAGAGTCTAACTCAAGATCCAATTCAAAAAATCACTTAAAGCAAAGAATTTCACTGTACTACTAGTCTTTTAAAATGGATCAATTATTTATTAAGAGACACATTGCTCAATATCTAATTATCTCCTCATATGCTGTTTGCAATTCTAAAATCTATCAAGCCATCACTTTTTTTTTTCTAAAGAAGGGACTTTGGTTTACCTCATCACTGAGTAGAGAAAATGAACTCAGTTAATCAAGACTGACATCCATTCAGGGTCCTTATGTGAGTTCCTTGCTCTCACTTTTACTTAGTTAGGTACCGGAAACAAGTATAATCTGATAATTCATGTAAACAGTACTTTTCGTTTTTACTAAGTTTAAAATACCACAATGTGTAACTAAAGTACATAAAATCCTAATTTTAAAAGCAAGATATTTCATTAAATCACTGTATCACTCTATCACTGTCTTCCCGTTCATCATTGATTTGCCCGAGCAGGCACCAGTAACATCTCCATATGTCCTGTCTCATGATAGTAGAGCCCAAGGGCACCTGCTTGCTCCAGGAACATAAAGAGCCTCAAATCATTCCATCAGGTCATGGGAATGAGGTCTATAATTGTTACTGGTATTTGGCATATCAAATACGACACAGGTAGCTTGCCAGGCTTTGCTGTGCAGGTAGCATACTCTTGTAGTCATCTCAAGATCCAGCATTTATTGATGAGCTGGGCTGTGATAGGCTGGTCTGCTGGGTGAAGTTCTGAGGAGAGGGAAGTCCGATGTGGAAAATGGAGGCCCTCATGGAGTAGGGGGGTCGTCTGCCTAGTTGCGAGGATCTGCTGGGGTGGTAGGCCAGGGGCTAGAACCCGCCATCCATCCTGGGAGCCTCGTGAGCTAGCTGGGCACAGGGAGAGCCAGTAGCAGCTCTGTCCCATGTCTGTGAGTCTCAGATTCCCAGCGGGTAGGGTGCTTGCCTTGCATGCGGCGGCCTGTGCTGGCCTGGGTTCGATCCCCGGCGTGCCATATGGTCCCCTGAGCACCGCCAGGGGTAATTCCTGAGTGCAGAGCCAGGAGAAACCCCTGAGCATTGCCTGGTGTGACCCAAAAGGCAAAAAAAAAAATGTATTGAAGGTGCAAAGAGAAAAAGCAGTATTTTTTTACTTACAATGAGATGCAATTTACCCATTTTTTAGATAGAGTGTTAGAGAATTGTATTTCATTTCACTTGATCACTTTATCACTTGAATCCCGTTATTCATGGATTTGCTCGAGCGGGCGCCAGTAGCATTACCATTGGACCCTATCACGTGCCAATGTAGCCCAATGGCATCTGGTTGATTCAGGAATATGAAGAGCCTCAAATCGTTCCTTCAGGGTCTTGACAAGGAAGTTTGACCATCTTGTAGGTGGGCGGCCACGTGATCTTTTGACATCCCATGGGATCCAGTCGATAATGGCTCTAGTCCATCGGTTGTCTCCAAATCGCATTACATGTCCAGCCCATCTGATTTTCGATGCCTTGGCAAATGAGACAGCATCCCTGATTCTGGAATAGCGACGGAGGTCAGAACTCCGATTCCTTCTCTCACTTGAGTGAGGAGTGATACTCAAGCATAGCTCTTTCAATTCCTCTCTGCGAGACCCAAATAGCATTCTTATCCTGCTTTTGTAGGGCCCAGGTCTCTGAGGCGTATGTTAATGCAGGGAGAATGGTGGAGTCTTTCATTTCATTAAATGCAAAAGAAAAATGCAACTTTATAGTATGGAAACAACTAGTATAACTATTTCTGCAAATGAATGAGGAACACAACTAAATTGAAATAATGATTTGAAGAATTTTTTAGAGGTTCACATAATTAATATCTAACATCTGAAGTAACATATTATGTTTTCTCTTGACAATGTCCCAGTAAAATTTTACACATAAAAATAGGCAGTGAAGTTAGTACAGCAAATAAGGTCTTGTATGCAGCTGATTCTGATTTAATAATAGGTATATCATAGGGCCCTGAGCACTGCCTGGTGTTGCCCAAAATACACCCTCCCCCATAAGCACCATATTCCAGAAACATAACACTCACATACAAAAGAAAGAAGTTAGCAATAGATTGTCTCCGATTTACAGCCACAGTTTATCAACCTGCCTGTGAGATGTGTCTGCCTGCTTTACTAAAAACTGTATATTGAGATATGGACAATCGTGTACAAATGGTTCCTGATTTGTTGAGCTGAGTGCATAAACCTTTCTCTAGACACAGACATCATGATCAGTGTTTATGGATTGTGTAGGTCACAAGTCTGCGTCTGATCTTAAATTTGAAGAAAGATTATTTCACACTATCACTAAGTAGTTAAGCTATGTCAGGTTTGACAGTATTTGGCTTTTTGGGGGATGGAAACTCTGTATATATCTACTAGTCCTTTTTCTTCTATTTCTTCCTTCAGGGCTAGTATTTCCTCAGTGAGTTTCAGTTTTGTCAATCTAGTTAGGCGGATAGAGCAGTGTTGAATTCTCCACTATGATTCTGCTGCTGATAATATCTTCTTTGAAGTCAAGTTTGTCAGTATTATGTCTTCTTATAAACTCCTGAAAAGTCCTAAAAATTCAACATATTATTGCAGTACATGAAACTAAAGTTCATTTTTACATAAAGGCAATTTGTTTTATTTGCAGTAATAAATTATTAGGGATGGGTCAATGGCTTAGCTAAAAATCAAGGAAATGAGCTGGTGTTATTTGGAGGATTGGTTAAAGAGATTTTATTTTAAGTTGTAACAGATCTTTCTAGTTTTAAAAATGTATTAAAAGCTCTAGAGGCAGAGGTTAACTGGTGCTGAGACTACACTACTTTTTAAAACTGGCATCGTCTTTGGAAAGGTTGATGTACTTAACAATAATTTGCTATTTGTTCCAATAACCACGTGGATATTATGAATGAGAGGTTGGAAACAACATAGAATATGGTTTAAAAATCAAGGCAAACTCTTTTTACTTAGTAAATCTATCACAAGTGGAAAAGACAATAAAAGCTAAACAAGATTAAGAATTAGAATGTTCATTATTTGCTTTTCTCCAGACTAAATGACATATATTTTGGCTAAAATTACTGAAACCTTGGTTTATTTCCTTAGTCCTACCTCCAGAGGGCTCCTAGATAAACTCCATCTACACACACAGTTTGGGGAAGGGCAAGGAAAACTTGTCTCTAGAAGATAAATTGATGAAAAATGTATTTTTCAGTTACATGACCAAGAACAAATAGAATGGTTAATATTACAAAGAACTTTAAAGTCAGATTTTACCTCAAGTATTTCCTCGAGCCTTTAATGAGAGATGATGAAGTTGATGCTATGGAGGGTATGAGCGACTTGGGGAAAGGCTATATCAGCACATTAAGTTGTTGTCCTTAATATTCTGAATTGTTGTAGCCCTGTGCTTTGTTCCTGGAAGAGAAGCTTCCTTCCATGTTTAGGCACAGTCATGTAGACAAGCACGGTGAATCCATGTGTATATATACATGTACACCACAACCCCATTTCCAGAATTCTGTTATGTCTGGTGAGAATTTACAAAGTGCCTTTCTTTGCTCATTTACTGGAATCATATCACTGTCTTCCCGTTCATCATTGATTTGCTCGAGCGGCCCCAGTAACATCTCCATATGTCCTGTCTCATGCTAGTAGAGCCCAAGGGCATCTGCTTGCTCCAGGAACATAAAGAGACTCAATCCATTCCGAATGAGGTCTATAATTGTTATTGGTATTTGGCATATCAAATAAAACACGGGTAGCTTGCCAGGCTCTGCCGTGCAGGTAGAATACTGGAATCATAAAATTTGTATTTTTGTTTCTTCATTTAGTTTGAGAGAGAGTGACAGAGAGAGCTCAAGAGAGTGTGTGAGAGAGAAAGAAAGAGAGAGAAGAGGTAAAGTGCCTGCCATAGAGGTAGGCTGTGAGAGGTGAGAAGGAATCCAGGGACATTGGTGGTGGGAAATGGGCACTGCTGGAGGGATGGGTGCTGCAACACTGAATGATAAAACCCCATCATGAGCAGTTTTATAATTGTATATCTCAAGGTGGTTATGATATCATAAATGACTAACTAAATAAATAAATAAAACCCAAAGATTTTGTCAATCGTATTTATAGAAAATATATTAATTTAACACTGAAAGAAAATGAATATATCAATGGGAAGACAAGTTATACAAGTGAAATGATACATTTGATTTTTATCAATATTTAATTTACCTCGTTTTTGTTAAATGATTCCTCAAATTCATATACCTATTTTCCTCTCTGAGTTTTATTTGCCCTCTGATTTATACACTGCATATTTTGGTGAGACAGAATAGAAAAACAGGAAGGTTTGTCAGACATTCTACTGAGCCTAGAAATTATTCTTTTAATAATCTATAATAATATTCTAATAATATATGAATTTCATTTTCCCTATGAAAAGAATTCTTTAGGTATATAGCACATCATAGATCATAACACATTAAAGACATTTATTTCTCTTTCTTGGCAAATTTTTGGCAAAGTGAGGCTAGACATTAGAGTTAAGGTGCATGCCTTACATATAGAAGACCCTGATTCAGTCCCTCGCGCCACATATTTTCCGTTTAAGTACTGCCAAGACTGATCACAAAGCACAGAGCCAGAAGTAACCATGAGTAACTCCAAATATGGTCTCAAAACAAAACCAAAAAAACTATAAATAATTGGTATTTTCTATAGAGCTATATGTACATGATCTTGATGTATTCTAACTTTTGTTCAGGAATAACATGGTTTTCTTGTTCTGCCTTTAAGATATGTATAAATCCTTCTTACTTAATTTTTGTGTTCACTGTTTCTTGCTAAGATAAACTGTGTCCAAACACTTAAATACAGCCATCTGTATTGTAGTCACAATTATTCATTTTGTCTGGAAATGAATAAACTGATTTGTGTCAAAGCCAAGAATGTCTACATGAAGCACATCTTGTCTTAATGGGGATCACATGTTAAAAAAAATTTTTTAGGCAATGTTAAAATTATCCTCATGGTTATCACATTTTAACATTTTCTTTTTGAAAAAAATTATCTAGTTAAAAAATTCTTATTCATGTAATAGGAACAGCACATTGATAAACATATGTATAATCTCTTTGATTAAAGTCTAGAGATTCCAGAGGTATAGTCAGTAAATGCTAAATAGATACACTCTTGGATTTCAACTATTCTATTGATAAAACTCACCATGTTCTTTTCATTTATTTTCCGTGTTCCTTGTTATTTTAAATTGTGATATGACACACACCAAATTTACCATCTACACCATCATTAAGCTTACAGCTGAATGGCAGTAAGTACATTCACATTGTTGTGCTGCCTTTCTTACCATCAATCTGAAAAAGTCTCCATTTTGTGAAATTTTTCCCCTTCCCTCAAGCCCCTGGCGAGTGCTATCAGTGTTCAACTGCCTAAGTACCACATAGAATGGAATTGCAGTAATTTTTATTGCAACTCATTTATTTCACTTAGCATGTCCAAAAGCCCCTCATCCATTCATGTCTTTTTTAAAAATACCTTCCCTTTCATCTTTTGGCCAGGCATGCTTCATTTTATTTGTTCATTTATCCAGGGGTATACTGGGATCCTTCACCTTCTCATCATATTTGTTTATAGGTCTGCTGTGGAACAGAAGCTTTTTCTTAGAACCCCAACATTCTATATTCTTTGTCTTTCAGTAGCTTTGCATCACACAACAAAAGCCTTTTGTCTCTAGTAGTCAAAATTGAAAGCTGGATGCTATAGTTAGTGAATGAATATAGAAGAAATTTTATTTTTAAATGATAGATTGAAGAGAAGGGGGAAGAAAAGTTCCCATGTTGTGGGAGGGTCTCACTGATATGTTTTCAGAGAAAGGAGAATGACTACTTACTCCTTTCATATCTATTAAACAAGGGCACATGGGTGGTCAGTTTTCACTGTCTGTGGCTTTTCTATCTATATACAAATAATGAAAGAGAAGAAAGGGATATTAAGGAAATGATTCCATTCACAATTATGCCACAGAAAATCAATACCTAGGAATCAGTTTAATCAAGTGTGTAAAGGACCTGTACAAAGAAAACTACAAGACACTGCTCCAAGAAATAAAGAGGACACAAGGAAATGGAAACACATTTCCTGCTCATGGATGGGGAGAATCAACATTGTAAAAATAGTAATACTCCCTTGAGCTTTGTACAGATTCAATGCAGTCCCTATAATATATCCATGACATTCTTCAAAGAAATTGACCAAACATCTCCTGAAATTTGTATGGAACAATAAACCCCCCACTAGCTAAAGCAATCCCTCGAGGAAAAGAAGATGGGAGGCATCACCTTTCCCAACTTCACACTGTACTACAAGGCAGTAGTAATTAAAACAGCATGGTATTGGAATAAAAACAGACCTGTGGACCTATGGAATAGAATTGAGTATCCTGACACCCATCCTCAAACACATGATCATTTAATCTTTGATAAAGGTGCAAAGAGTCCAAGATGAAAGAAGGAAAGCCTCTTCATGAAGTGGTGTTGGGAAAACTGGGCAGCGACATGTGAAAAAGAATTTGGACTTCTGTCTAAGACCATGCACAAAAAATCAGATCAAAATGGATTAAAGATCTCAATAACAGATTTGAATCCATAAAAGTACATTGAAGAAAATATTGGAAAAATCCTCCACGACATTGAAGCTAAAGGCATCTTCAAAGGTGAAACACCACTAACAAAGCAACTAGAAGAAAAGATAAACATATGGGACTACATGATAATGTGCAGGCAGATAAATAAGACTGGGACCATGGTGTCATCCAGTTTGTTGGGCCTATTCTTCACATACTTGTAAGTCTTTTCTTTAAGGACATCTTTCCCTAACTTTCATCTCTTTTGTTACTATTTCAATGTGTTCAATAGGTTCTTTGCTGTCCCAATTTTGAAAGTTAAATCTAAATCAAGCAATAAACTGTCTCAAGAAAGACCACTAGGGCTTCCGTGGATCTAATCTGTGTGTTATACATGGCTATTTGATGGAAAATAGGACACTAAGTTTCAATCCTCTGGGAAGAAAACTGACATCTCCTTCCATTTTACTACTCCTCCCAAATCCCACAGACACACAAAATGTTTTTAACTCCCCAGAGAAGTATTTTAAAGCATCTTGGAACTTTTGCTCTCTTGAACATAAGCTAGCTCTTAATAAGGAGTTACTGTAATCAATTATTTTTATTATATGATGTTATGTTTTGATTCACAAAATGGTGTATGTAACATGTATTTTGAATGTATGTCTTCTTATTTTAGTGGGGTTTTTTCCCCTTTCTTTATTTTCCTGTCTTTTTTTTTTCTTTTGATTTCTGGGGACCTCACCTAGAAGTGCTCAGGTTTTACTTCTGGCTCTGCCCTCCTGGATCACTCCTGGTGGGCTCAGGAGATCATAGGTGGTGCCCGAGATTGGGCTCAGTTGGTCCTATGGTTAGGTAAGTGCCCTACCAATGTATTGTCCCTTTGGCCCTGGAGTACTTTGAGTTTGGGATTTATGTTATGCACTCATTTTAAAAAGTCTGGAATCCAAATTGTTGTAGTTTAGTACCCCAAATTAGCACATATTCTAACTCTGCATAATAGTCTCACACTTTTAAAAAATCGACATTTTATTGAAGAAATTTTAATTGAAGATGATTTTAAATTATGTTTAGTTTATATCTTCCTTTGTATATATTATTCTAAAGGGTATTTTGATTTATTATCATTTAAAACTGTTTACATGTTTAACTAATATTTCTAATTAATTTGTTCACTTGATTTCAGAAATATACTGGAAATAACCTCATAGATCAGAAATTAAGGAAACATTGCAATTACATATAATGAGTTATCCTGAGGTCTGAAGAGATAAAAGAACATTAGTGAGAAAACTACTAAAATCCAAGTGATGTCTGGAATTACTAGTACCGTAGTATTTAATTTATTTGAAAGCTGCTGCCCAATTGTGCTAAATGCTAACTTTACATTAAGTTGGGCAAAACATGGAAATCTAACATGGCATGTATTTATTTATTCATTCATTCATTTATTGTTTGTTTGTTTGTTTATTCATTCATTCATTCATGTATTCATTCATTTATTTGGTATTTATTTATCTATTTGTTTATTTATTCATTCATTCGTTTGTTTGTTTGATTATTTAATTATTTGCTTTTGAAGGTCACACCCAGTGACGCTCAGGGGGTTACTCCTGGCTCTGCACTCAGGTTTACTCCTGGTGGTATTCAGGGGACCAAATGGGATGACAGGAATTGAATCTGGGTCGGCCGCTTGCAAGACAATGCCCTATCCGTTGGATGATCACTCTGGCCCCTACCATGGCATTTTAAAATTGGGTGGGGGGGCATGTAAATCTACAATTATTCTAGACAAAAGATTTTTATTTTATTTTGTTTATTTAATTTTTTAAAACATTTACTAGGGAAGTTATTTCTCCATAATCCTCTCAAGCTACAACTGAAAGCAAATTAATCAGACTAATGACTTTCAAGTTAATAAAGACTCAACTTTTTTTGTTGTTGTTTTTACTGAGTAATAAGAAGCCAGAACCAGCAAATGTCATATGGATGACCTAGAGAAAAGAGCAGAAAAGTGCAAGATGACATGAAAGCAGGTATCACAGGACCAAACAGAAGCCCTTCTTCTACTCTAACCATTTCTGCTTCTAATCATTATCCCTATCTCAGCAAACGGCAGTGACCCAGCCTGTTGTGCAAACAGAATCCTGGCAACCTTTCTCTCCTTCCCCCTGTTCTGAGTCTATCATTCCATCATTCCACCAGTTCCCCATCATTTTGTCACTGATACTCATCCCTTTTCAAGTCTCTTTATTTTTAATCTCCACTGCTTTGACCCCAATCTACTACTGCATCATTAAGTTGTCCCTTAATTGCAATGCCAAGAAACCTCTTAATCCTAACACTTGTAATTCCCAAATCCAAATAAGATCTGGTGATGGCATCTTTCTCTCATAACACATGTAGACACATCATCTTGTAAACAATTCATAGTTTCTCATAGGCAAGGGGAGATTGATGTCACCTTGTCCTTGAGTAACAGTGCCTAGAGGTTTTATTTATTTTGGGACCAAATGTGACTGTACTCATATCTTTGTGTTTTTCGATCTCTGCTGGTAAGGCTTGGGGAACCATACTGATGCTGATGATTGGCCCTAGGTCTGCAACAAGCAGTCAAGTACCTAACCTGTTGGGTTAACTCTAAAAAGAATACTATGGAAGCTTTAGAAAGAATGCCAAGAGCAGGAGGGATAGCTCAGTGGGCTGAATGCATGCTTTGTGTGCAGGGGGACTGAGGTCCATCCCTGACAACACATGATTTTTCAGCACAGAATCAAGAGTAACCCCCAAGCACCACTGGGTGTGAACCTTAAACCACTCAGTAAAAAGAGACAGGAAAAGTTCCTGCCATAGAGGCAAGTGGGGAGCGGGAGTGGGAGCGAAACTGGAACATTAGTGGAGGCAAATGTATAGTGGTGAAGGGATGGGTGATGGAACATTGTATAACTGAAACCCCATCACAAGCAAACATATTCATGTGGCTGTGAAAAATAAAATAAAATAAAGATGAACAAAATGTACCATTTTATACTGGGGAAAAAATCGTGCAGATAGATGAATGTCTTTCTAGAAATTTGGATTTATTCTGGAGTGAAACCCACTTAGCTGTAGTGAAAAACGTTCTCCAGAGAATTCTTACTTGGATCTAGAGGAGGAAGAGGGCCCTCAGTGTATTGGTGTGTGGGACAAAGTCATTCTAATGGCAAGCACCTGACCTCAGCTTGAGTCTCTTCCCTTTCATTTTCCAACCCAGTCCCTCCCCTCCATCCTGGGGGCCTTCTCTCAGTTCCTTGCCTGTATTGTTTTGCTAAGTGCTTTGTAATTTGCCTAATAGAAAAGCTTGAAATCAAGTCATGGGAATTTGATTACATGTATTTGTTTGTTTGTTTTATTGTAGACAGAAGCCACAACTGTTGATACAATTCTACAATTCAAATTGATTAGATAACAAATACCCAATATTAAAATTAATAGATATTAAAAAACCAAATTTTTATGTGAAAATTGTTATTTCTCATTAGGAGTTTGTTAAGTCCTTTTCTAGACTTCGGAATCTAGGTCTGGGCAAATGTATTGACATGGTGATGAGTATGTGAGCTGAGTCCTACTGGTGTGACTATAGTGGTGGGGTGTAGGTACAGCTGCTGGGCCTTATACAGGGCAGGTAGTCAGCAGCCGCCAAAGACTGCCCTAGACTTTACAGTTGCAGGGACTGGTGTTTCCATGAACTTTAGCTGCTTGGATTCCACCTCCTAAAATATTTAGTTGGGAATCAGTAGGGCAGGGCCAGTAGGGGTACTCTAACTCTGAGAAGTCACCAGATTTCTCAGCCCGGGCAGTAGAGTTTCTAAAATTATTCAGTTTGGCATCTCTGCAGAGAATATTAGTGAACATTTTCTTTTTAAGTGAAGCATTCAAAATTGTGTGCTAATTTTGTATTTGGGTTTATATACCTGTAAACTATTTTAAATTATATACCTTAAAATTCATGAAATACAAGAATGCTAATTAATTCATATTTATATTTTCCTTTCTTTTCTGTTGATTTTCAGTAGTTCATTTTAAGGACATATGCTTAAAACTTTGTTTTTTGGTATTTGTTAAAATTGCTTGACTACTCTTTTTCCAAATCAATTTAATGGCTACAGATTATATTATTTTTTGACATTTTCTTCAGATACTGTTATGACTATTATTAAGCTTGTTATTACAAGTAAATAAACTGGTCAGTATGGTTTAAAAAATTTATATCATTGCACAATAAATGTAATTGATAATTACAATTGATTGTTGTAAAGCTAATATGATCACTTAAATATTTTAAACTTCCTTTTTTAAATTTTTATAATCATGGAATAGAGACAACACAATTATAATTTATAAAATATACCAGGTATTTTATTCTTGAAATGTGTTGCCTTCCTAGTGATCTATTAGTAGAAAAGAGAAAATAAATCAGGTGAATAGAAAAAATTAAAACCCTAGAAAATACTCATAGACTCTGTCTTAGACAAGCATAATTTCTTTTCTGAATAGTTTGAAGAATTCACTCAGGTCACTAAAGTTGTTGCTGTGCTAAAATTAGAAACAGAGATGCATTTACTTCTGCTTTTGACATTCACTTGGGGAATAAAGTTTTCCCAAAATGGATTTGTGGCATGTGGTAAAGCTATTTTTACTGCACAGTTCATTGACTCATGCTAAATTCCCACCTTAAGAATTAACTTATTTTTATGAGAATACCTTTTCTATGTGTCTGTGTTTGGATAGATGTTTAGCACATGTGTCTAACACCTCGGGCTACAAAGGAGCCTGTGAGAATTGGCCACACACTGTTGGTACAGATGCTGAAAAACATGTTTCAAGTACCTCACAGGGTGTTGGGCTTTCCTGCATTTCTCATGTCCACTTCTTTTTATTTCATAATTTACTTTTTCTATGACAGAACTTCTCTTGTTATTTAAAAAGTTTTAATTATTCTCAACACGTGGTGAGAATACTTGAATCATGATCACAACTGCTGGTCACACAGACTCTTCTGATATATCCAACAAAATAACAGTATTTCACTGAATGTCACACTCTAGGCTCTTGGCATTGCATACAGCATGATTAGAGCAGTGTAATGATCCAGAGTTGGTCTAATTGTCTTGCCACTGTTCCAAACATTCTAGTTCCTTTAACAAAGTTTGCATATATTAAACCATACTGATTCTTCGTACTAATGATATAACATACCAAACTAGTACAGACTGAAATACAGTACATTTATTTATTTTTAAGGTGGGAAATCCAC
>JAJIBD010013430.1:0-19107 GCA_021461705.1 Cryptotis parvus | reverse complement strand
AACACAGATTTTGAACACAGTGTGTTCCAAGGATCTGAAGACTGAACTGACTGCCACTCAGCCTGATCTCCTCTAGTTCCATTCATATCCAGGAAACTTTCATGATTTTTTTTCTTTCTTAGAGCTTCATAACATATAACATACCTTCTTATGGGTGTGATGTTGGAATTATGTACATTAACAATATTGTAAATCAAAGTATCTCAAGAAAATTTATAAAACTTCTAAATATTTTCTTTAATTTTGCTTAATTGTATTTGATCTGGCCTAGAATCAAAAACATCAAAGCTGCCAGGCTCAACTAAGCGTAAGTGCCAGAATCACATGCTGTGCACATGGCACCCAGGGATTTGAACTCAAACCGTATGCCTGCAGGGTTGCAAGGCAGTCTCTTTGAGCCATTGCTCTGTTCTTCTGGATGTTCACTGCATTCTTGATGGAATTTCAATGCAAAGTATTTAATAAAGCAAATTTTATTTTTTGTTACCCCCAGGGTGAGGTGAATTACAATGGAAAAAAATTGGGCAATGCTTAATTGCATTTTCCTTTTAGATTCTTCCTCCATTTCACTCATTACTCTGCTAAAGATTTCAAAGATTTATTGGTATATTTGTTTCCAGAAGTCTTAAAGACTTTTCTTACAGCACCATCATTTGCAATAATATAAACTATAAAGTTTCAGGAACACAAAGTTTTAACTTCACACCCAAACAACCCTTTATGGTCTCTTCTCTCCCACCCCACCTCCCACTTTCTTGAGTTAACTCCATCGTCTAGGGTCAACTCTAGCTGTCTGATGTCCTTGGCCATTTGGTAGTGTCTTACCGTGTTTCTTTGTACTCCACATGAGAGGAATCCTCTTAAACTCTTTGAGTCAAGAGAGGATAGTTTGTGATTTGTCGTTATTCTTTGTATACTGCTGAGTCTCGTCTCTCCTGCTTTCACAAGTTTCTTTGCTATTGTATTTGAATTGCTGTTCTAATGTCTCATCTTTTTTCTGGGTGATTTTAATGATATTCTTGTAACAATTAAATATAATGCAGTTATTGTACTTTGGGCAGATTTTTGCTCCTTTTTCCAATCCCTGCTCTTTTATTTATGGCATCTGACAGCCACTCAGGCAATATTTTTTGTTTGTTCAGTCACATAGTGCTCCTGCACCCCCCCTCCACCAGTGCCCATTTCCCACAACCAATGTCCCCAGTTCCCTCCCTCTGCCATAGCCTGCCTCTATGGCAGGTTCTTTATTTCTCATTTTTTTTCATTCTCTAGTCAAGTCTTTTTCTCATTTTAATGGTTATGACTTTGGTTAACTTTTATTTCTTAAGACTTTATCTCTTCTATTCTGAATTACAACATAGGAGAATAAAGTGTCTCACTTGAAAATACTTTTCATCAGCAGTCTAATTATTTCATTCTCTCTGGCCTGCAAAGCTTTCACTAATATCCCTAGATAATACTCTAAGTGACTCATTTCATGTGATTTGTTTTTAATAAATTTAATAAGAATTCTGATTTACAAAGTTATTGATAGCTGAGTCATACTGTATTTATGAATATCCCTTAGGCATACAATATTCCAACACTAATTCCACCACAGAGTCAACTTCCCTCCACCAGTGTTCACATTTTGCCTCCCACACCTACCCCCAAATCCTTCCTACAACCTTGAGAGGGGTATTTCAAAGTTCAGTGGTTGTAGTTTAGAACTCAACTTTTCAGTGTTGGTAGTCTGTGCTTTGGATATAGCTATAAAAGTCTCCAGCGTCACCAGAATACCTGAGATCATAAGATTTGTTTTATAGAATCATTTTTTTTTTTGCTTTTTGGGTCACACCCAGCAATGATCAGGGGTTACTCCTGGTTCTGCACTCAGGAACTACTACTGGCGGTGCTTGGAAGACCATATGGAATGCTGGGGATCAAACCTAGGTCCGGCCGCATGCGGAGCAAACTCCTTACCCGCTGGACTATCGCTCCAGCCCCCAGAATCTTTTAAAATAGTGTCTCCTTAGCTTTTATTTTTACCACTGTAATTGCACTGTGGCTCTGCGGTTGACTAGATTGAAGTTGTGTGGACGTCTTTAGAGCTTCCTCAATATGCAGGCTGTTTCCTACCACAAATTTGGTAAAACACAAATTATTTCTTCAAATAATATTTCTATCAATTTTTTCTTTTTTCCTCTGGGAGCCCGTAAAGAAAATTAACCCCTTACTTTTAACCCAAAAGACTTATAGGTGAGTTTTATATTAGTGATTTTATATTCTAGATGTGTTATTTGTGTGTTCTTCACTTCCCCGGGTCTGTAAATGCTTGCCATTTTGTTGATTCTACTCTTTTGTATGATAGCACCTGTGTGTGATTGCTGCCTTAATAGCTTATTTCATTATGGAGTCTCATTTGAATTTCCATCAAGAAATATAAGCCTGGGGAAAATGTGTTGAACAAATTCCAATAGATTTTATTTATTTTTTAAATGTTATTATAACACTGTGGGATAGATATTTACAAAGCTGTTTATGATTGATTTTCAGCATATGATGTTGCAGCACCCATCCCACCACCAGTGCACATTTCCTACCACCAATGTCCCCTTTTAATGGGTTGAAAGCGTTTAAGTAAATGGAGCCCAATTCTTGAACATTAGCTGCAGTTGGTCTAAAAAAACTGTTTTTCTGCCAAACTATGTGTATGGAATGAATTAAACCCAGTTTCAGTTTCATTTTCTTTAGTTTTTATTTTTGGGGGCACCCGTGTCGTATTTGATATGCCAAATACCAGTAACGATTATAGCTCTCATTCCCATGACCTGATGGAATGGTTTGAGGCTCTTTTATGTTCCTGTATCAAGAAGGTGCCCTTGGGCTCTACTAGCATGAGACAGGTCATATGGAGATGTTACTGGTGCCCGCTCGAGGCAAATCGATGATGAACAGGAAGACAGTGATACAGTGATTCACATGACAATTCTTCACAGTTTACTCCAGGTTCTGGAGGTGCCCAAAGATTAGTCTTGGTTATTCTCAGGGGAACAATATGTGGTATTGGGATGTAACATAGAGTGGCCAAGATATAATATAGGTAAGACATAAATGCCAGGTTATAACATAGATAGCCACTGTTCTATCTCCCCTGCAAGATACACACACACACAGACACGCAAACACACACTTTCCAGTATAATGGACACTAACAGATTTCCATTTCTAGTCCACTATCCTGTTAATGTTGAATGATATTATATCATTTACTTATCATAGCAAAATAATTGCATGCTTTAATTATTGTCATGCACCAGAGTCTCCCTAGAAACAGTACACATACCTGCCATCATTCCATGGAAACAATCTTTCATGAATTTTTCTAATATCTTCTAGGCCAAAACTCTGATCTGGGGGCTGGAGCGATAATACAGCGGGTAGGGTGTTTGCCTTGCGCAGCCAACCCCTGTTGGATCTCCGGCATCCCGTATGGTCCCCCCGAGTACCATCGGGAGTAATAACTGAGTGCAGAGTCAGGAGTAACCCTGAGCATTGCCAGGTGTGTGACCCAAAAAGCAAACAAAAAACCCTCTAATTTGAGAAGTTTGTTTTTTGGGTCCACTCTGCTGATGCACAGGGGGGTTACTTCTGGCTCTGTACTCAGAAGCCCCCCCCATCATTCTTAGGAACCTATGGGATGCTGGAGATCTATCCCTGGCTGCCCACATTAAAGGCAAGTGCTTTTACTTCTTTAATATCTCCCCTGCCCCAGATCTAATGTTTTTAAGTATCTCATCTGATATTACTGAGACAGCACAATGCCTAGACACCAGCAGGGCTCAGGCTAGGAAGAGACTAGTTGGTCCTTTTTAAGATTACATTAGTTTACACAACTATATCTGTTTGGGGATTCAATTTCACAATTCTTCAAAGCATAGTAGGTAGATTAACTTCATAGAGTATTACTTAAACCAACAAACCAACTCCTACTGAGTTTCATATTTTTTTTTCTTATTGAATCACCTGATCATGATTGGGTTTCAATCACATAGTGTTCAACACCAATCCCTCCACCAGTGCACATTTACCCAGCACTAATTTTCCCACTTTCCTCCCACAATGTCACAACTCTTCTCCAACCTGCCTCTATAGCAGGTATTTTTCCTTCCCCTGCTCTCTCTCTCAAGTATCTCTTCTGGAATAATCCCTCCGGTGGCCATTTTCTAGAATCCATGAGCAAAAAATTCCAATAAAACAGATGTACTGGAGGAGAATTAGAAGTTGTCTAGGATGCCTCATACCTAGAGAAACTGTGTGTGAGCAAGAATGGTTTCATAGTCAGCACATGGTGTATCCACAGTGACTGGAGTGAAATCATGGGGACAACTGTGTCCAGCAAGACAAATGGACAAAGCACACACCAGGGCTACTGTTATGGGAATAGGAGGGACCAACTGGTCAGAAATCTTTGTTCAAGAGTGGTACAGGAGCAAACCCAGGAGAAAGGTGATAGATTTCGGGAAAGTTCTTGGGCTGTACAGAAATGTCCACTCAGGACACTTAGCTGTCAGGAAGCTCTGACTCAAGTGAGTAGAACACAGGCATGAGCACAATTGGTTTGATTTTCTGGTCACTTTGTGCTTCATTATGTTTTAATACTTTGGAAACAGTCAGACTTTTTGACACAGAAACATGACTGAGTGTGGAGGGAGAGAGAAGAATGAAGACACATAATATGTTGCAAGACAGGGACAGTGAAAATTATGTAGAGCATCTGAATTCACAGCAGTCTGTGTCAGTCCGAGTTCCCTAATCGAAGGACTCTTACTAGTCCCTGAGCTTCAGATTCTTCTTTTGTGAAACAGTTTTGATGATTATGGAACTATAGATGACTTTTTGATAAAGGTGGCAGAATTCAAGAGTGAAATCGTTTGTGTTATTTTTTGGGGGAGTGGGCAAAATGATTTCACTAAGGGCAACTTCAAATGCATGGGGACTAGGAGGTGACAGATCAGACATAACAATCTAGTATGTAAGACTAAACTTAAGACATTGACTAAGGAAAGCTCTTTCTGCATTCCTTAGAGGAAGGAAGCAGAAATAGCCACATGCCTTCTGTACTTCTCTGTCATTATGAGAGTATAAATGGCTGGATCTATCAAAGGCATTTTTGCGACCATGATGGAAGTCCCCAACACAGCAAGGCAAAGTGAATGGGAAGTGCCTAAGAACCTGTGATTTGGATGATGTTTGGAACATTCAATAGGACACTTGTGATGTCCTAACTTATTATTTATATACAGAACCTAGATCCTGTTCGAGCACCTTTAACTGCACTTTCTTGTTGAAGCTAAAACATTCTAATTAATACAGAGTGGAGCCAATCGTCAGAATCTCCAATGTTCCTCAAGAGGTCTGTTTTGGTTCCTGAAAGTCACTGTAACATAGGGAAACATAACAGTGTTTACTGATGCAGTGTCCCTAGTTCCAGTTCTAATGCTGCTGCACACTAAGTCTTAACTCTTGTATCCAGAAGGTCTAGTTTGAATGTGCGATTTCAGCCTGGGCCTAACCTTATTTGTAAGTTAGGATTTAACTGTCTTCTGATTCTGTTGGATCTCTTCTGTTTCTTACTGCCAAGGCCTACGGAAGGGTGTGGATACTTTGACGAGGCAGGGAACAAGAAAACAAATTCTTAAGAGTTGTCTCATAGGTACTAATATCTATTTTACATCAGATGACTCAGATTTCCAGGTTCTCTAAGTTTGTGATATATGTATACATTTGACTTAATAAAAATGTTCCTTTTGTTTCATCTTTTGAATAAGGATGTAATGCTATTGCTTTACTGTATACAGCTATTAAGAGTCTTTTGCTTATGTTAAGGGGGGCTTATGGAAGGTTTCAGAAAAACACAAAATTACTTATTAGGACAAATAGAGCTTTTAAAAGAATACTGTACTCTCATGAATAAACTAGTTTCTGATTGGCTAGAGTTGCAATTTAGCTTTTATCAGTAATTAAAGGCGAGCCATGGAGCAAACTCGTTAGTTGACACCAATTACAATTGGTAGACAGAACTGAGTCCAAGAAAAAAGTTATTTATTTCTAAACTTTTGAAGCATAATTGTTGTGTAAATTGGATAGCATGGCATGCAAATATTTTCCATACATTTAGGTTGGTAATTGAAAAATAAAATGGTCACCAAATATAAAAAGACATTGAGATGTCTCTCTTGGTGTCCAGTAGGAAATTTTGATCACCGGTAGATACTGAAATGTTATTTTTGTCCCCAAGCCCAACATTCTTTTCAAGTGATTTTGTTCTGATGCATTTAGAGAGTTTGCAGCTATGTGGTAAACTGACAAGAACATTCAGAAAACTTGCTGTTCTGCACAAGTCCTCCTAGAAGAAAGCTTATTCAATATTTACCTTGGAATTCATCAGCTATAGGACCACCCAAACTGAATTTAGAGACCAGTTCCTCTCTCCCTTGGAAGTTTCCCTTGTAGGTGAGCCAGTATTTCAATCCTTTACTAGACAAATCTAGCTCTTACTTACAGTTGACCAGGCCACAGATTAGGTGATCAATTTACTGCCTTTTCTCAGGATAGTTGCTGGTGCTGCTGGGAAGGGACAATAGGCTTTCCCAGTGACTTGTGGAATTCAGGTCAAGGACAAAGAGGCTGCTTGTGTGCTTGAGAGGAAATCCTGGCTGATTATGGTACACTCCAGTTTCCTCACCTTGTATCAGAGCAGGGGAAAGGTTCCACACACCTTAAGACCTTCCCCAGGAGGATTCTCTCAGGGGTCTCTGAACTCCAGTATGATCAGAGCACATGTATATAAGATCTTCTATGCCTCTCAGAAACACTGGCTCATGACTGCTCCCTGATACCACTTAGTGCCGGGACCACCACCTCCTACAGAAAGTCTCCCAGGTTCCAGGGTCCAAAATTAATCAAATTCAGACAGTCACATTCAGGTACTCTCTCCTGGTTCCCAATGCCCATTCACTCATTCCCTTGTTGCAAGAGTCTTAGAACCCTCTCAACTTCCTTCTCTGAGCTAATATATAATCCAGCAATCCCACTCTTGTGTATCCATCCCCAGGACAAAAAGTATCCATTCAAAAGAATATATGCACATCATTGTTCACTATAGTACTTAGTACAGAGCTAACATTTGGAATCAACTGAGTTGTCTAATTATAGACAAGTGGATTACGGAGATGTGGTATACACACAGAGGGAATACTGTGAAGCTGTACAGAATGATGGAAATCATGAATTTCATGGCAAGATGGATGGAACAGGAAGATATCATGCTAAGAGAAGTACTTCAGAAGAAGGACAAACACAATATAATCTCACTTATCTAAAATATAGAATAACTAGAGAAAGAAAGTCATTGTATAAAATGGGAATTTCTTAGATCAATCACAACCCAAGTATACCAGGAGAAGACAAAAAAGGATAAACACTGAGGGGGAAATAAAAATCTGAAGGGAAGGCATATGGGGACAGGCGTCAAGGGACTGGGATACTTCATGGATGGAGAGAAGTGCTATAAGCTATATATACAAAACAGAAAAGCAATAACATGATCATTGGAAACATGAGATCCAAATTACAACTACTAAACCTAAAAGTGCACCTGACAAGGAGGCAGGCTGGGGTGGAGGGAACATGAGGAAAGAGGTGGAGGGATACTGACGCTGGTGCTGGGTTCAGTGCTAGAACTTGTAAGTCTAAAACTCAACCATGAACAGCTTCAATATCATGCTGTTTTAGCAAAATTTAAGTGAAACAACAATGAAATCTCTCATCTTCTACCTTAAATGAACAGGGTTCCAGACTATTCTGTGTGGGGGCACATCCCACTCATCCTTGTGTCCTCAATAGTATCCCATTGGCCCTTAAAAGAGAAGCAACTCAATGGACATCTAGAAAATGAGACACAATTATGAAAATTCTATTAAATTCCAGGTAACACACATTTTTTTTTTTTAGGGAACTTAAGAGCAATGGGAAAAAATTGCTCTCTTCTGCTTTTTTCTACTTACAGGACTTAACTTTTAGCTTCTGTCACATTGCCATGGCTTTTCATTTTCTAATGCTAAATTATATGTTACAGGTCATATCCTAACAGGCATTTTCTCCCAGTCTTTAAGAAAACACATAACAGAATTCCTTCTTGTTGCCAATTACATATAATTGAGAGATCAAAGTCATTTACAAAATCAAAAAGCACTCAAGATTTTCTTCTGGAAAACAAAAAAAACTTTCAAAATGACATTAAAGAGTACCAAAGTCACTTTACAAGTCATTACAGAGAACAATACCCAAGCTGCTTTCCTGGGAGCCTAATTGCTGTGGTCTCCACCACTTGGAACCCCAACTACTCTCTAGCGTTCTATTCTACCTGCTCAGGCCCAATCCTCCTCCTCTTTACATGTGGCTCTTCACTTACAAACAGGAGGGACTTTTGATCGCTAATATAGACACTGAGCAAAAACTCCATGACTTCCATCTTGCTGGTTTCCAGGTGGGCCCTGGGGCCCCACAGGAACTGATAGCGGGCAGGGTCACTTCCGGGCACCTGCTGGTACTCCAGATACTGCTCCCGCACCCACACATTGGTGAGAAGCTTCCTGGGCTCCCCATAGATAAAGTGCTTCCTCCCGGATGAATCCCCATCAAACTTAATTGTTCCCAGATAGCCTCCTCAGAGGCACAACCATCTTCCAGAACAATGACCCCCAGGACCGTCACCAGCAGGCCAGTGGTGGGCATGGTTTGCTGAGGGCCCACCATCCCATCATAAGTGAGGCCCAAGGTGGTGACCAAGGCATAGCTGTGGACTCGGGGTCTACTTCCTTCACATCAATGCCAAAGACCAGCTTCATGCACTCAGAAGCCTCGCTTAGGATGAAAGAGAAGTTCTCCTCATCATTGTTGAGGACGGTTCTCAGCATCACTTCCTTAGTGACTAGCTGCTTAGTGCGGTACTTGAGGAGCAGGAACCCCACCAGATCAGATATCTTATCATACAATGCCTCCTGGAAGCAGGCCTCAGCTTGTGCTGGCTCCTCCCTAATATATAGCCTTTTCTCCTGACTTTTGACACTGCCCTTCTTGGGTTGGCTCTCTAAAGTGGCAGCCACATCCCTCGGGCAATGACTGGCCCTGAGTGAACTCTCCTGGGGTTTTTGCCAACCCTAAAGACTCCAGCAGCTGCTACCTCCCTCTCGTGTTCTCAAGGAGAACAGAGGCACTGGTGGAGGAGGGACTTTAGCCTCCCCCCTTCTCAGCCTGGGACAGCTGACCATTCTCCAGATGCTGGCCATCTTGCAGGTCCTGATTATCTTCCTCCAACTTGAAGGCCACAAACTTATCACACAGAGACATGTTGACACGTGTCACACAGGCAGCAGATGCGTGCACAGGTGGTGGTTGAGGGGCTTGAGGCCTGAGGGAGAGAGGCAGTGTGAGAGGCTTTGCTGAGTTGTCAACCTTTTCGGTCCAAGAAAGACGACTTAACTCAAAGAGAAAGAAAAGTATCAGGTGACCTCAGTTCCATGGGGCGGCTGAGGAGAAAAGCTCAGCAACAGACAAAACCAACTGCAAATACAGTGGTTAAAAAACACAGAGCTGGGGTCAGAGCGATAGCACAGCTGGTAAGATGTTTGTCTTGCATGTGGTGGACCTGGTTTTGATTCCCTGGCATCACATATGGTCCCCGAGCACCACCAGGAATAAACCCTGAGTGTAGAGCCAGGAGTAACCCTGAGCATTGCCGGGTGTGACCCGAAAAGCAAAAAAAAAAAAAAAAAACAGCTGGGGCCGGAGAGATTCCAGCAGCTAAGGCATTTGCCTTGCACATGGCTGAACCGAAGTTCAATTCCCAGCAGATCATATGGACCTTTGTGCACCACCGGAGTAATTCCTGAGTGTAGAGCCAGTAGTAAGCTTGTGTTGTACAAGATATGGTCCAAACACAAAATCAAACAGAAACTAAGCAAACAAATACACAGCTGTGCTTCGCAGAGGGAAGATTAAGCGGTGGGATTGAAAGAGGAAGCCTCAGTTTCCCCTTGCCCATGGGGAGGAAGCCAGTTTCTTCTTGCTAGATGCTTCATTTCTCCCCCTTCTCCCTAACACATATTTCATCCCCAAGGTCCCTCTTTAACATTCCAGAATTTTTGCAGGCCCATAAAATTCTCCCTTGGATCTTAGGCTCACAGGAAGCCCACACAGCCTGAGACAAATGGGGGAGGAAAGACAAATGGAAGGAAGGCACACTGGTAATCTTCTGTAACACCCGTATCTTAGAAATGTAAAGATCTCAATTTCCATCTAAAAGTGTCTACAGGAAGAGCCTTTACCTGTAACTTTTTTCCATCCTCTATACCATTGGTTGGTTGATAAATCCACAGAGAGCCTTTAAAAAAGGGCTTACACAAAATCCCTTATTTTAACTTATTCCTATACTAAATTCCTCCCCTGCAAGGGGGATTCCTTTCTTTTCTCCTCTACTTTGCAATAAACTTTTCTATTTTCCAATTCTGAGTCTGAGTATCTTTTATTACTCAATATTTTCATTCTTGAAAATATTGAAGAACCTGGAAATCGCTATTGAACACAGAGACCAGCCACTGCCGCTTCCGCCTCACCTGTATCAGGATCATGAAGGAGCAGGGCGGGAAACCAGAGGTACGTGGAATGTTCAGTGTGTTCTGGTGCACAATATAGTGACTCTGGTGTTGGACTTGGTTAGTACCACATTTATTTTGAATCATACCTCAGAAGTAGACTGGAAATGAATGACACTACAGTCAGAACTCATTGACAATCTTATTCTTGAGGGCATTTACCTGGGTAAATTGAAGAGGTGTAATTAAGCTCACAGGCTTTGACCTTCTGGAAAGATGCCACCTAAAACTGGAAGAAAAGAATGATATATCTTGTGACACAGGTTTCAATGCCTTATTCATTGGGGTAACTGACAAGATCTCCTCAGTTCTTTGAGGGCCATCTCTATGCTCGTAATCTACCCAGTATTTGCCAGGTTCCTGGATGGGAAATGGTTGGCTCCACCTTGGGTTCTGCCAGCCTCTGGGGTCCCTGCAAGCTGACCTGAATACAGATCATTCGAATATAGTCCTCCCATCCTGAGTCCTATATATGACACTAAGCAGAGGCCCACCCTGAGAGCAAGGGAAGGTTAGATTTCTGTGGATTTCCCATTCCTTCTGGGTATTAAGTTTTACTCACTCCTTAGTTGGTTCTTCACCTAGAGTTCGCAGTAGACACTGATGAAAGGAAATGGTCCCCCTCAATGGTTTGGTTTCCTCTGAGTATCAATTGTAGTTCTTTCTGAATCCATGAGAGACACAAATGAATATTCGACAACACCCTCCCAAAAAAAAAACACACTCACACACACAACACATATATGCACTGTTCCTTCCAGTGACAAAAGGGCTTTGGGACATCTATTTCTAGGTGGAATCCCATCAGACTTCTGCAAGTTTTTTATCTTCACTCCTGCCATTCGTCTCTTCCTCAAAATTAGAATTAATACCCTGAGGACTCACACATCATTTCGTAGGATGTCTCATAGATAAATGCAAGTGCTCACTCAGTCACTGCAGACTTGGGCTTGCCAGGCTGAGAATGGGTGAATATCAGACACTATGTAGACATCTGTTTTCTTATGTGGTGGTACATTCAGTCCACAAGAAGTAGCAAAACTGGTATACTCGCAGCTTCTCATGCTCCTTACTCTCCTCATAAAATGTAGTACCTACTCTCTAATGACTTAACATCACCCCTTTGACAATTTCTTCCAAAGGGTCCAAGTAAAGATGTTCTAGCAGTGGCCATACCTGGACCAACTCTGGGCAAATGCTAACCTGCCCCACTCCAATATGCCCCAGATTAATTTTTTTTTGCTTTTTTGGGTCACATCTGGTGATGCTCAGGGGCTACTCCTGGATCTGCACTCAGGAATTACTCCTGGCAGTACTCAGGGGACCATGTGGGATGCCGGTTATCGAACTGGGTCAGCTGCGTGCAAGGTAAACACCCTTACCCGCTAGACTACTGCCCGCCCCATGCCCAAGATTATTAAACCACGTGCAGGACTGAGATTAACTGTGGCTTTTGATCTTTTTTTTTTAGATTAATGTGTTTCTGAAGCAAGGGCACTGGAAGAACTTTTACATGGTAGCGCCAAAGTTGGTCCATTGGGGGTGACTGCCAGTGCTCTCAGGAGTACAGGAAGGTGGGGGATGCAGCCCCTCCCAACTTCAAGAAACCTGGAAATTTCAGTCACGAAACCTGCATATCAATTTTCAACAGTTTAATTTCTCAATGATGTCCATGCTAGGATTTAGTCCTGAGCACAGAGTCAAGAGTAAGCCCCAAAACAAAAAATAAACAGAAAATTTGAAGAGATGATATGACACTACCACAAAGAAGATAGACAGTTAGTTGGCACAAAAATAAGAAAAATATCACCTGAAATCAAAGCAACTTGATGAAAGCACATCATTCCCACTCTGAGTATGTCATAGACCAAGACCATGGAAAAAAATGAGTGCCAGAGGGGAAGTATAATATGGTAAAAACATACGAAAAGTCAAAAGACAAATCATTCACTTACCCTAGAAATATTGTCTTGTTCAGTTCCTTGCAAAACTGCATGCTCAGTTCTCCAAAAAACTAAAACAGGAGTAAAGGAAAAATTATACAGGAGTTAAGGAATACTTAATTCTACAACTATCAAAACCCAAAATAAAAAATTTGGAAAGATAAGTGCACAACCATGTTCACTACAACAGTTAGTATAGTTGCCAGGTCATAGAAACAATCCAAAGAGCAGCTTGACAATACAGTGCTATATTTCTTTCTTAAGGATATATAAAAGGATATCATACATCTTTAAGGAAAAATGAACTTATGCAGTTAAATCCAGCTGAACATAAATGGAGGCTATCCTGGGAAGTAAAGGAAGTCAGAAGAATGACAAATATCAGATCTCTCATTTATCTGTGGTATAAACAGGAGGAAGGAAATGGAAGGTATCAAATAACAAGAAACTCTTGCCCATTGGTAATATAAATGAGAATGCCAAAGAAATAGAATTGGGAAGGGGTGATGGGAGGAGACTAAGAATTATTATAATATTATTCCATGATAATTATAATTTAATTATAGATAACATATTATAATTAATATAATGTACTGTAAGATCAATGTTAATTGGTATCCAAGTTTTAGTAGTTTAGAGGTAACTGCAGATATCATGGCCACAATATAAGACAACAGTACTGTAAGCATGTAGCCCAAACTCTAATAAGTTAATTAAAGCCCTTTTTTTTTAATTAAGGAAGGAAGGGCATTGGGGAGAGGCAGAGATTATTGGGTTAATGGCTGAGGACAACACTGATCCTGCTTGTGAGTTTGGAAATGAAACACTAAATGCCCAAAACTTTGATGAAAGACTTGTAAATCAACGTGCATAAATAAATAAAAATTTAAATAAGACAAATCCAAGGAAATAAAATGAGCCTCCACTTGGCAGAACCAAGACACTGTTCCTTAATAACAGGTTCCCAGACTCAGAGCATAATACCCTGAGTTTGTACAACCTTAGGTTTTCCAGAACCCACAGTGGGTGGGGTGTGTGGGAATCAAGTTACCTCAGTGTTTAGGGTCCCCACATTGATTCTCATACTTCCAGTCCCTATCATTGAGGTCCTGTGACATTTCTTCTCATACAAAGACCCATGAGCCGACAGTCTGATGAAGTAACTTGGGACACCACCAGGGTTCATTCTGAGATAGGGAATCGTTCCTAGCGGCTCCCTCAGGAGCTTTATTCTGATTTCCTAGAAGGACGGACGGCGCCCGAAGCCCACACCCCTCAGACCACAGCCGATTCCCTGAGGTCTGACGAGGTTTCGAGGGAGGGAGGAGCCACACCCCCATCTACACTCCCTCGGGATTGTGATGGGGCAAAGCTGGGCTGTTGGGTCCCTTCTGTCCTTTCCCGAAATCTGTACCTTGACTTCTCACCGAGGTGGGACTTTCTGCCACACACCTCGAGTCGCTCCACACCCTGAGCTCCTGTTTTCTGCTGGCCTCTGCTTCCAAGCGGATGTGATGTGACGCCACATCCGCTTGGGTCTTTTTGGAACCTTAGATTGTCTAGGGAAACAGAGGGTGGATTCCGAGTCGCCTCGCTGTTCTCTCTCATCCTCATCTTGACTCAGGCAGGGCTGCTTCTGCCCAACGCAGACCTCAGCCTGTTCCTCTAGAGCATGGCCTCTGAATCCCTGAGTTCAGATGGGGTGGTAAAAGGGAATGTGAAACTCCGAACCACAAACTGGAGTCCTTTGGGGAAACAGCTGGGGTCAGTTTTTCCCACTCTCTCTGTGGGACAGGTGTCCATCGGCTTCTCACACCAGAGACTCCCCTACAACCCTCGCAGAAAGGGCTGAGCCCCAGGAAAAGGAGTTGAAAGAGCTTCTGCGCCAATGACCAAGGGAGGTAAGAGAAGAAACTAGGGGTGGGGTAGGAGGGACTTTTTAGCAGGGAACAGTTTTTGAACATATTTTCTTATACGGATCTGAAGTCTGAACAGTCTAACGTTATTTGACCTGATATATTCTAGTTCCATCCATGTTCTTGCAAATTTCATGATTTCAGAGCTGCATAACATATACTATACCTTTGTTTAGGTGTGGTGTTGGAATTATGTTCATGGAAAACCATCATTAATAATATAACATCACAGTATCTCAATCAACAAAAATTGTAAAAACTCAAAATATTTTATTTTGCTTAATTGTACTTGATGAGGTCAGAAATATCAAGGCTGCCAGGCTCAGACAGTAGAACTTCCAGAATCACATGCTGTGAACATGTGATCTTAATGGTTTGAACTCAGGACCATATGCTTCCAGGATAGCAATGCCGGCTTTCTCTGCCACTGGACCCATATTGCATTCTTAATTAAATTTCAATGCAAAGTATTTAATAATACACACTTTATTTTCCATTGTTGTCTCCAGTGTGCTACTGAATTTTATTCACTGTTCTGTTGCATATTTAGAATGTTTTATTTAATTAAGATTTCTTTTTCAGATTATTAGTAAGTTTTATTTTATTTTAAAATTAAATTTATTTAAATTCATTTTAAATTGAATCTCAATAAGATACACAGTTACAAAGTTGTCGTGATTGGGTTTCTGCCATATATCACAACACCAGTCCCTTCACCAGTGTACATTTCTCATCACCAATGTCCCCCAATTCCCTCCGGCTTGAGCCCCAGCCTTGATAGCAGGCACTCTCTCTCTCTCTCTCCCCCTCCTCTCTCTCTATCTCTCCCACTCACTGTTTCCTTTTGTACATTATGATTTGCAATACAGATAATGAAAGTTTATCAGGTATTTCCCTTTACCTACTTTCAACACTCAGTTCCTGTCTAAAGTGACTGTTTCCCAGCTTAAAATGAGATTTCTATGAGCAGAGAAATTTGATCTCTTTATGATCACAACAAACCTTTTAAGTGGTAAATTTGGATCATTAAAATTTTGGACCCTTACTGAAATGTCCACTTTTAAAAAGCTTGTTATTTCAGCAATATGATTTTACAAAGCTACTAATAAGCTTTTAGGGTATACAATGTGCCAACACCGCATCTCCTACCAGCATGCCAGTTTCCCTCTTATGATATTTCAGTTTTTTTTTTTCTTCATTCTGTCTAAAGCCAATTGGGTTGACACCGTGAACCCCCATCCTGTGGGGATTGGTCACAGAGAATGACACATCATAAGGAGTCAGACAAACACATATGGACTGTTCAAGTTTTTACATTGCCTGGGCAGCCTTTAGTGGTCTCAGAGGCTGGCCATTTATACAATACCATACTGCTCACCTTGCCAGCTGTCATTGTTTAAGTTCACAGAGACATTAACATACAATAGGTACATGAAGACCAGACGCTGTTGTATTTCACTTAGCTAATCAGCATGTACCTTGAAAGTATAAAATCTTGACAATTTCCTATTCTGTTTCCTTTGAAATGCCTATATCTGAAACCCAACATAATCTTTTTCTGTCTTTGTTTCTTCTAATCTTAAAAAAACTTATAAACTTTTATTTAAACAGTGTGATTTACAAAGTTGTTCACAGCACAGTTGTTTCAGGTAGTCAATACTCCTACAGTAATCCCACCACCAATGTGCCCTTATTGCCACCAAGGTCTCTATTTTTCCCACCCCACCCTCCAAGCCTGCTCCCTTAGCAGGCACTAATTAATTTAATGTATATTGTTTATTACAACATATATCTTGTATTGATGGTGTATCAGTATTGTAAAAGCTGTGTATTCTAGGAATTCCTAAATATTTAACAGGGTGATAAAGCTGGAGTTAAAATTTTAACAGGGTGATGGCTTGGAGCATGGGTGTGGCTGCTGGGCCTTCTGAAAAAGCAGAGATGGGGAAGTAGCCCATACCCAACTCTGTAAAAGCCTGTAGATTTCAGTCAAAACCACCCACATACCTGAGTTTTTCAACAGCTTTAATTTCTGGGTAGAGCTCATTTGAGCTGTGGAGTCCAGCCCTTGAACATGGCGGCAGTTATGCAGTGTGGGGTTTTTGGCTGCTGGGGCTCTATTGGGATAGGCTGGGGACTCACCAATCCCCTCTCTGGGATGCCCCAGTTCACTCAGCTTGGCACGAGGGACTAGGAAGCATCTCTTGCTACTTGTTGACTTCTTTTTAGATTCATTTATGAATCTTTGGATGATAGCCAGTGAAAAACTTAACTGTAGCTTCTGATTTTCTTCAAGGTTTATTTATGGGACTCTTGAATCATGGCTAGTAAATGAGCTTGTATGGTTGAGCTTAGAGGTGATTTGTGGGCATAAGATGCCTAACTTTGGGTGGTTTAACTTCTCTGGAGACTTGGTCCTTGGTTGTTGGAGACTGGTCAGAGGCACATCAGCGATTTTTGGATATTGGGAATCCCAAGGGTGCCCTTTGGCTTCTGGTGAACTTGCCCTGTGTATCCGATTGACCTAGCTGACAGTACAGCACCCTGTGGGCCCCAGTAGCGATGGTGCCCTGGCCCCAGCAGGGACTGCAACCAGAGCTGGAGCTGCTACTTTTCACAACTTGGACACTCTGGGTGGGCTGGAGCCACCAGTCCAGCAGAGCCTTGCCAGGGAGTTTATGCTCCATCCTGGGTCTCCAGATTGTGCTCAGGGAAGTTTTCTCCATAGTATACTGCACATGTGGTGCAGACTGTGCTCAGAGAAGTTTTCTCCATAGTATACTGCATGTGGTGCAGGCTGGTCTGGTGGAGGAAACAGCAGCAAATCACCAGGAACTAGAGCGCTTCCAGAACCTCAATACTAGCGCCTGAAGCAGTATCAAATTGGACCCCCAAAAAACATTTTCAGACACATTAAAACTCTGTCCTCACACATAGTGCCCAGAACGATGGGGGCTCTACTAACTAGGGGTCCTGTTTCCACAATCCTAATGTGACTCACTCCCTGCTGGTTTCCTTTAATGGAGCTTTTCCTGTGCCAAGATATCCATGGGGTATCTGCATTCACTAGCTCAGAAAGTTTCTGGCCTCATTGGCTGTTCAGAGCACTCTTCCTCCCGCCAGCAACGCGGGCACTTGCTGCTGCACTGCCACCATCTTGCCGCTTCTCTTTTTTCCTCTAAACATTCTTATTCTATACGTGTTTGTTGCATTTTTTTTTCAGCAGGCAGGTTTTTCCAAATCAATTTTGTTCTTTCCTGCACTATTATTCTTTCCTTGGTGCATTTCTATAAATCTTTAGCATTCTGATACCTAAACTAATCTAAGGGCATATCCTATCCTTGGGAGTTTTTGTTAGGGGACAAATTCCCACACATTCTACAACCTCCTGTTGGATGATATGCCCTACTGAGCCTTAGGCGCCAGCCTACACTTAGCTTATGTGAAGAGCTACTCCCTGCCTTTAAGGAATCTCTGGAGTAGACACAATGGGAGCTTGGGCAGAATTGAACTGATTTCATAATTTTATATGGCATAAATATTTTAACATGAATACTATGTATCTCGCTTGCCCCAGTTCTATACTATTCCTCTTCCCACAGGTTCCTGCGTTGGACATTCATGTAGATATTCCAAGAGTACTTGGCCACGTTGGATCAACCATAATGCAATCAACTCGCCTAGTTCAAAGAGACATGCCAATGTGCCTCCGGACAAACTAACGCGCCTCTGATTCTAAAGGTAATGCCAAAGTGAATTATTCTGATGGAATTTGGACCATAGTGGGATCTAGAGTCTGGGATCAGCTGGCTATATATTCATGGTAAGAAGTATTAATTCCATTTTCTACAAGGTACATTCTGAGCTGCTTTCTGGTTCAGAGATGCAGCCCTCCCAGCTCTGCTAGGGAGATTTTTGCCTCAGGGAATCAGCTCTAGCATTTGTGAAGCTTGAGTCATAGGGCCCAGGTGAAGATTTGCATTTCATTGGGTCATTTACCTGACTTCATCTCTGAATAGCCCAGCCCACAATGGGCTGGGCTGGAGGGTAGCAGGCTCCTATCTATAAAATAGGCTAGGAGAAATGAGAAAGAGATTTGGGGGCATTTTGGCTTCTCTTTGCTCTCCTCTCCACATCTCTGTTCTCTTCCCTGTTAGGCCTTAACACGTGGTGTCAGGACATCTTGGCCTAAGATTCTAAAACCTGCACTTGACCAGGGCCCAGTTAGGAATCTAAGTCTAGGGTTTTCCCTGTTGTTGGATTATATATCAGAACTGTGAGAGTAAAGCCTTTTGAAACTTCTCTGGATTCTCGCATTTTTCTCTGTTGGCAGGCTGCTGATCCCCTGGGGCAGAAGGAATCCCGACCCTGCTCCCAGTTTTTGACAGTACACCGTTTCAATTAACTTGGTTCTCTAGACAGAGTCTCAGGGGCTAATGCAGTTAGCCATTTGTTATTCCCTTACAGTCTTTCTTTCTATTCCATGAGAGACAAGTTCTCTCAATTACCTTCAGTATGAAGCAGAGGGACAAATATTGCAAGATAAATTTC
>JAJIBD010013429.1:0-17291 GCA_021461705.1 Cryptotis parvus | reverse complement strand
GCCGGCACCCCTACATTCCCAGCAGGCCAGGATCTCCGGGTAACAAGCCAGGTCAGCACCCGCCTCCCGCCCGGCCTCAGGGCTGCTGAGTTTCCAGCAGTTTCTCTTGGTCTCCCAGGAGTCTCTTAGGCTGACCCAAGCAGCCCACCCCATCCCTGCCCCCACACGGACTCATCAAGTCTGACCACCCGCCTCATTCAGGGTCCCCTTCCTGGCTGGCCTCTTCCCTGCTGGACGGCCCAGCCACCATCAGAGGCCCAGGGCCATGTCCCCAGTGGACCAGAGACAGCCCAATGTGGGTCGCCCACACTTGCCACCCGGTATCCACTCAGCTGACCAGGCATCTGGCCACACTAGGCCTCAACCAGCCTGGGACTCACCCCCGAAGTCTGGGTAAGGATATGGAGGGGGAGCACCGAGCCCCCAACGCCTGCCCCAGGGGAGAAGGAGGCTCCCCTCTCCCTCCCCCCTGCAGCCCCCAACCACCTGGCCTGTGCCTCTGCCCTGGCCCACCCCTCGAGAGGGCTCTGGCCTTGGCTGGTCAGCATTTTTGCGCTGCCCAGTGCTTAGCACAGCTGTCGGGTCACCCCATTGCTCATGCTTAATGTCCACAGCCCCAGTCACTCAGGCAGAACCTCACAGGTCCCGCCCCCATCCCCGGGGCCTCCAGCATGTGGGTCCCTCCTCGTACAGGGAAACAAGGCACAGGCCACCTCCAGGAGGAGACCCAGGCCCGGCTTAGTCGCGGGTCCCAACCCACCACTGGGGCTCCCTTGCCCAGGCCCTGCCCTGCACCTCTCAGGCCTGGCTTTTCTGGCGCTAGCTCCAGCAGCCCGAGGACGTGTGTGGGGGGACACACAAGTCTGGCTCCTGGCACTGCCCGGGAGTGTGTCTGTGATTTGAGCCTGGCGCAACATTGGTTTGTTTTGGTCTTTGTATTTTGGGGCCACACCTGTGGTGTAAGCCTCACTTCTGGCAGGCTCCGGGAACACATGGGGGTGCTGCAGACTAATCTGGTCTATCCACTGTGCCACGGCTGGGGCCTCCCACTGAGACCCCACTCTCACGACACTCTGTGGTACTGGGGTTACTGTCCCCACGTTACTAAGCCAGTGACAGGCTGCAGCAGGGTGACTGTCAAAACCCACAAAGAACTGAACCTGCCCCACGCCGGTGCGGAGGAAAGGCCGGCAGAGCCCATCAGATTGCCTCTGTGTTCTTAAACTCTACCTAGAGGGTGTCCAGCCATGGGGTGCAAACAGGACCCCAGAGCACCTTGACCACGACAGAGGAACTGACGCTCAGCCCTGCGCCACCCCCACGCACCACCGCCGGCCCCCACGCACCTCATCCCCGCCCCCTTCCTTGTTCCAGGCCGGGGGAAGCGCACACCCAGACCGGCCAGACCCGCTGGACCGGCCCAGGCCCACAGATCTCGCGAGACTCCCCGCACCCACGCCGAGCCCGGCCCGGGGGTTCCGCGGGACAGGAGCGCCCCCTGCCGACCAGTGCGGGACAGGCGGGCCGGGAGAAAGGCCGAGGCTTCCCGGCTCGTCCGACGTCCAAGTCAGGAGTGGACGACAGCAAAGGGAAGGCCTGGCAGCCGCGTGGACACCCACACAAGTAGCAACAGAGCCACGGGCAGGACGTGGCACTCCAGTCCCCGGCTGTAGCCGAAGATGAAGAAGGAAGAATCCGGAGTGGTGCCAGTTGTTGCGGCTGAGCAACAGCAGAGGGTGGTCAGAGTGCGACCGGCTTGGGGCGCGGGCCCTAGGGGGACTTGAGTGTGACCCGGAAAAGCCCGCAAGAGGGTCCTCACAGCCCCGCTGTGACTTCCTGGCTCTGGACCCCCTCATGGCCGCCTCCAGAGGCTTGTGTGGACAATCCCCTTCTCCACCCTTTCCAGCCCCAGAGCTGGACACCACCCACCCAGCTCACGCCCAGGGTCTAACCTCCTGAGGGGCCACCGCGTGGACAGTGCTTGCTCCCCTGCCAGCCCACAGCGGGCCACCCAGAAGCCTCTTGGACTCCAGGGCTGAGATCCCACATGTTGCCCCTGAGAGACGCCCACCCAGGCTTTTGGAGGGCGCACCAAAAAGGGACTTACACCAGCTCTGTGCTCAGGGATTCCCCGGCAGGGCTCAGGGAACTATATGCGGTGCTGCGGATCAAACCTGGGTCACCACGTGGAAGGCTAGCACCTTCCCCGCTGTATTATCGCTTCTGGCCCAAACATCACCTACCCTGCTCTTCTGAGGTTGCCTGGCAGATGGCAAGCCTGGCAGGCTTCCTGGAGAAGGTGCCAGCGGCATGGTCCTGCATCCATATGGCGCCTGTGTGGAGGGTGCCTGGTACTATGCAGTGGGCGGCGCCCAGGAGCTCACAGACCAGCGGAAACCAGGCTGCTTCAACAGGGTGGGACCCCAGCACCCTCTCTGTGGCGGGACCGAGGCAGCCTTCCAGACACACTGAGCCTGTCTCCCCATGCCCCCTGCGCCTCTGCCACTGGCCAGGGACACCATGCAGGCTCCCCATATCCTTGCAGCAAAGGGAGAGGCGGCAGTAGCCCAGGTCTCGGGACACGTGGGGCACACTGGGACCGAGGCACCACACCCAGCGCAGTGGAGACCATAGGCCCATGCGAGGCGCTGGGAGCTGCCCTTGTCCACCCATCTGCAGCAGGACGGACCGTGGGGCTGCACTTTCTCAGCCTGGGACTGCCCCTGTCCTGAGGTACGCCCTGGGGACTGGCTCCTCACATGATCTATTCCAGACCCTTACTGGGACCGCTTGGGCCTGATGGCTGCTGTCGGGACCACAGCAGCCCCCTGCAGAGCTTCCTGTTCTCGCTGCCAGAAACAAACTTGAGTGGACCCCCGAGATGGTCACAGAGTGGATACAAGGTGCCCAGACACATAGGGGGCCGGAGCGATAGCACAGCGGGAAGGCGTTTGCCTTGCATGTGCCGACCTGGGTTCGAGTCCCAGCATCCCATATTGTCCCCCAAGCACCGCCAGGAGTGATTCCCTGAGTGCAGAGCAGGAGAAACCCTTTGAGCATCGCTGGTGTGACCCAAAAAGAAAAAAAAAAGACAGCAGGCTTGTATATGCAGAGACCCTGGGAAGGGGTCCTAGCACCCAGCACCCGCACTCTGACCACTCCTCTGCTGCTGCTCAGCCGCAACAACTGGCACCACTCCGGGTCTTCCTTCTTCATCTTCGGCTACAGCCGGGGACTGGAGTGCCACGCCCTGCCCGTGGCTCTGTTGCTACCCACCCAGCTCCATGCCTGATTTGAAAGTTACTCAGAGGGCCTGAGCCATAGCACAGCAGGTAGGGCATTTGCCTTGCATGCGGCCGACCGGGTTCGATCCTCGGCATCCCATGTGGTCCCCTGAGCACCGCCAGGAGTAATTCCTGAGTGCAGAGCCAGGAGTAACCCCTGAGCGACGCGGGTGCGACCAAAAGAAAAAAAACAAGGTGCCCAGGCACATGTCCCGAGGGCCCAAGTGGTTCCTCTGAAGGCCCAGGCGTGTGCCCAGAAGACTCAGATGTGTGCCCGGGAGGCCCTGGCCAGGCCCCACCATTGCTGTCAGCGAGTTAGTTAATGGTTCTGTGCCCCGAGCCACAGGGCTCGCGCTGCATTTACTCTGCGACCTTCGTAGCCGGCCCCTCAAATCTTGTCTCTTGACAGCAACACATTAGGAAAACAAAGCCGAAAGGCTCCTTCAGGGACAGGAGGAGGGTTAGAAACTTCAGTGGGATGCCAAGGAGGGCTGAGAGGGTCCTTGAATACAGGAGGAAGGGAGGAAGCGACATGGGGGGCCGCCGTGTGCTCCCTAAGGACAGGAGCCACGTAGCGGGGACTCAGAGGGACCTCAGGGCCGACAGCACGAGACAGGAAAGCCTGCGGCTGACATGATCTGACTGAAGGGTTTCCCAGGAGCCGCCAAGGGGGAGGGCAGGTGAGCAGGTGCCCTTCCCGGGGACCCTGGGCTGCGGGCCTGCGGTGTGTGGACAGGGCTAGAGGCTGCAGTGGTGGCAACCAGGACAGGGACCCTCCGGAGTGGACATAGGCAACGGGAAAGGAGTAGCATGAGAGCTGCGATTGTGGCCTCGGGAATTCAGTACAGGAGGACAGGAAGGAGCCAAGCGAGCAGCCCACCGCTGAGGAGGGACCCCACCCATGTGGCGGCCCTGCCCATCTCACAGCTCAGGGAAGACGCAGGGCAGCGTCCACTGACCATCCGTAACCCCCCATACACACAGACACACACAGACACACACAGACACACACACACACACACACACACACACAAGCCTGTGTGCAGGAGGCACACTCCAGCCCAGGCACCGAAAAATGAAAAGAAACAGGGCTAGGAGGTACCTGGCATGCACGCAACTCCAGGTTGGATTCCTGCTACACACTGTCCCCCGAAGTGTAGCCCAGGAAGTCTCCGGCTCCCCAGGGTGCCCGAGGTCCCTGGCACAGCTGGACTCCAGCAGCATGGAACCAGCGGCTCAGGTGGCTGAAAAGTTACCCACGGAGCACCAGACCTCCTGAGCACAGGAAGGAAAGAGAGAAGAAAGGAAGGGAAGGAGGGAAGGAGGGAGGAGAGAGAAATGCAAAGGAAACAGCTCAGAGTTCACTCGCGGAGATGGTCCCCTGAGGTCCACCGAGAACAAGCCCCCCAGCGCAGAGCTGGAGGCAGCCTGTGGGCAGCACCCCTGTGAACCCCAACAGAAACAGATGGGGTCCTTGAACCCCGACTGCCCTTGGCTGGCAGTTCAGGCCATGCCCAGACCGCCCAGGCTGATCCAGCGTCCGAAGCCCGCCTCCGCATGGCCTCCTGGCTGCCCCGCGGAGCACAGTGGTCCTGCCTGGGGCGGGGGCTGGTAGGAGAGCCCCCCCCGTGCTCTGTGCCAAAAGGCAGAGGGGCCAGCGTGAGCACTGAGCTGCAGCCCTGCACTTCAGTGTAGGAAAGAACGAGAGTGGCTAAGTCCACTGTGCACCGCGCACCACCGACACCCCGAGCAAAGTAAATCATCTGATTATTCAAAATCCCTCCAGGGTGGGCCTCACATAAGCTACCCGCCAAAGCCCTGCGGACTCTGTACTGGGCCAGGATTAGAGGACCCTGCACTTAGAACTAGCCGCTAACTCGGGCTATTTGAGACCTGGCCAGAGCTTCTCAATTAAAGCACCTCGTCCACCCTCCCCAAAAATCTGCAGCGCGCTTCGCCTTAGAAGGGCCTGAGCAGTGGGGAAGTTCGATGCTGCCACCTAGAGGCAAAAGGATGACTTGCAGAGGTTTATGTGGAACCCAGTTTTCTTTTTTCCCCTTTCCCTTTTCTTTTCTTTCTTCTCTTTTTTCTCTCTCCCGTCTCACCCGATGGTGCTCAGGGTTTACTCTTGGCTCTGTGCTCAGGAATTATTCCTGGTGAGATCCTGGGGACCCTATGCAGTCGCCCTACCTGCCTGCTGTGCTGGGCACCCCGAGGGATGCTTCTGTGAGAAAACGGGATCTACAGGATCTACTAGGATCTAGCAGGCTGCCCAGCACCACTACCAACCCCTCCCCACGTGCTACAGATACTCTGCATTTGGCAAGAGACTCACTGCGCTAAACTAAAGCAATGTGTTTGCTGGGCCAAGCTGGCCTTTCTTTTAACAAAGCCAGGTTACCCTATACACCAAATAATAATAGCAAAACTAACTTTAAAATAAAATAAAATAATCCCGAACCCCCATGTAGTCAGAGAATCTTGCTTCTTAGCTCTGATGCACTGTAAAGAGGCTTGAGAGGGTGGTTCGCTGGGAGGTAAGGGCTGGGCTTCACCCATGCTATAAGCGTGTTGGTTTCCCCAGCCGGAGGGTGAGCCATATGCATGTTTGTTATTTTGTCTTCACACTTTGTATATAATAGTTATGTAACTTTATATTACCTTTGCTAGCAAATAATTTATTTTAAATATGCTCCTTCAATTACGATTTACCATATTTGACAATCTAGGGAAACACGTGGCCATCGGCAGTTCTGTGCAATTCTGAGGGCGGTCAGGAGTCTTGGGGTACCTGTTAGTGCCCGGAACCTGGTGGTGAGTATAAGCCCTGCCGGTGCCTATCCTGGTGGTGAGTATAAGCCTCATCGGGTGCCTATCCTGGTGGTGAGTATAAGCCCTGCCGGTGCCTAACCCGTGGTGAGTATGCCCTGCCGGTGCCTATCCTGGTGGTGAGTGTAAGCCCCTGCCGGTGCCTATCCTGGTGGTGAGTATAAGCCTCTGCCGGTGCCTATCCTGGTGGTGAGTATGGGCCCTGCCGGTGCCTAAACCTGGTGGTGAGTATAAGCCCTGCCGGTGCCTATCCTGGTGGTGAGTATGAGCCCTGCCGGTGCCTATCCTGGTGGTGAGTATGCCCTGCCGGTGCCTATCCTGGTGGTGAGTATAAGCCTTGTCGGTGCCTATCCTGGTGGTGAGTATAAGCCCTGCCGGTGCCTATCCTGGTGGTGAGTATAAGCCTCATTGGTGCCTATCCTGGTGGTGAGTATAAGCCTTGTCGGTGCCTATCCTGGTGGTGAGTATAAGCCCTGCCGGTGCCTATCCTGGTGGTGAGTATAAGCCTCCATCGGTTGCCTATCCTGGTGGTGAGTGTAGCCGCCGGTGCCTATATCTGGTGGTGAGTATAAGCCCCATCGGTGCCTAAACCTGGTGGTGAGTATGGAGCCCTGCCGGTGCCTCATCCTGGTGGTGGAGTATAAGCCTCATCGGTGCCTATCCTGGTGGTGAGTATAAGCCCTGCCGGTGCCTAACCCGGTGGTGAGTATAAGCCCTGCCGGTGCCTATCCTGGTGGTGAGTAAGCCCTGCCGGTGCCTATCCTGGTGGTGAGTATAAGCCTCATCGGTGCCTATCCTGGTGGTGAGTATAAGCCCTGCCGGTGCCTATCCTGGTGGTGAGTATAAGCCCTGCCGGTGCCTATCCTGGTGGTGAGTATAAGCCCTGCCGGTGCCTAAACCTGGTGGTGAGTATAAGCCCTGCCGGGTGCCTATCCTGGTGGTGAGTATGGAGCCCTGTCGGTGCCTAAACCTGGTGGTGAGTATGAGCCCTGCCGGTGCCTATCCTGGTGGTGAGTATAAATAAGCCCCATCGGTGCCTATCCTGGTGGTGAGTATGAGCCCTGCCGGTGCCTATCCTGGTGGTGAGTATAAGCCCTGCCGGTGCCTATCCTGGTGGTGAGGTATAAGCCTTGTCGGTGCCTATCCTGGTGGTGAGTATAAGCCCTGCCGGTGCCTATCCTGGTGGTGAGTATAAGCCTCATTCGGTGCCTATCCTGGTGGTGAGTATAAGCCTTGTCGGTTGCCTATCCTGGTGGTGAGTATAAGCCCTGCCGGTGCCTATCCTGGTGGTGAGTATAAGCCTCATCGGTGCCTATCCTGGTGGTGAGTATAAGCCTGCCGGTGCCTATATCTGGTGGTGAGTATAAGCCTCCATCGGTGCCTAAACCTGGTGGTGAGTATAAGCCCTGCCGGTGCCTATCCTGGTGGTGAGTATAAGCCTCATCGGTGCCTATCCTGGTGGTGAGTATGAGCCCTGTCGGTTGCCTATCCTGGTGGTGAGTATAAGCCCTGCCGGGTGCCTATCCTGGTGGTGAGTATAAGCCCTGCCGGTGCCTATCCTGGTGGTGAGTATAAGCCCTGCCGGTGCCTATCCCGGTGGTGAGTATAAGCCTTGCCGGTGCCTATCCTGGTGGTGAGTATAAGCCCTGCCGGTGCCTATCCTGGTGGTGAGTATAAGCGTTGTTGGCGCGTGGGAAGGGATCCGAATAAGCCCCATTAGCTCCATTGTCAGCAAACTGACCTGGGCGCTCAATATGGTCATAATTCCTGCTGTTACTGCGAGTTCTCGTTTCTCATGAAACTTAGGACCATCACATGATGAGTTGGCTTTGTTTCTGGGCTTACTCCTGGCTCTTTGCTCAGGGGCACTCTGGAAGGGCTTGGGGGACCATATGGGGTGCTAGGGATCAAACCTGGTTGGCCGTGTGCAAAAGCTAAAGCCCCCCCACTGTGCTATGAACCCAGCCCAGACAGGGCATCTGACGTGCAGCTCATCAAGGACTTCTCTCCTGCAGACATTCTCTTCTCCATCCACTACGTTCCTGTAGAATTCCACTTCACTCCCGGGAAATAGTCACTTCCTGGACAGACAGCTCAGCTCTTGGGGGCCAGAGGAAACATGATCTAGACGAGTTCCTTACCCAGACAGACTCCCCCTCTCGGGGCCTCCCTGCACCGCTGAGCTGCACAGAGGCCACGGTGGCCTGGAGGAGAATCTATGGGGGAGATGCCACACGCACACACACACACTCACACTCACACATATACAGACACACACTCACACGCATACACTCATACACACAACTCACGAACATACACACATTCACACACATAACACATACACACTCATACACACTCAACATACACTCACATACACACTCACACACTCAAACTCACACACACTCTCATACACTCACACATAAACTTACATTCACACACTCTCATATACTCACACAGACTCGGGCACTCACATAAACTTATACACTCAGATTCACACTCACTCATATACACACTCACACATACACACTCATACACTCACATGCACTCATGCGTGCACACTCACACACTTACACACTCATGTGCACTCACACACTCACATGCATGTACTAACGCACGTACACACTCATACACACTTATGCACTCATACGCACTCACACCACTCACACACATTCATACATACACACACTTACACTCATACACACACTCTCACACATGCACTTACACACTTACATATACACTTACACACTTGTTCTCACACTTACACACTCACACATATACTCTTACACACTCACAAAACACATACTTTACACACACTCACACTCATACACAATCACACACTCACAAAAAGGGAGGGAGGGAGGGGGGAGGGAGGGAGGGAGGGAGGAAGGAAGGAAGGGAAGGAAGGAAAGGAAGGAAGGAAGGAAGGAAGGAAGGAAGGAAGGAAGGAAGGAGGAAGGAAGGAAGGAAGGAAGGAAGGAAGGAAGGAAGGAAGGAAGGAAGGAAGGAAGGAAGGAAGGGAAGGAAGGAAGGAAGGAAGGAAGGGAAGGAAGGAAGGAAGGAAGGAAGGAAGGAAGGAAGGAAGGAAGGAAGGAAGGAAGGAAGGAAGGAAGGAAGGAAGGAAGGAAGGAAGGAAGGAAGGAAGGAAGGAAGGAAGGAAGGAAGGAAGGAAGGAAGGAAGGAAGGAAGGAAGGAAGGAAGGAAGGAAGGAAGGGAGGAAGGAAGGAAGGAAGGAAGGAAGGAAGGAAGGAAGGAAGGAAGGAAGGAAGCCGGAGTAGAACTAGAGAGGCATTTGGGCAGGACTTTGCCCACTGGCTTGTGGCTGGGAATGCCTTGGGTGGTCACTAGCGCTAGCAGTGAGCTGATGTCTCCTGGGAGAGTGAGCAGGAACAGGGGTCTACCACGAGGCTGGGCAGTAACTAACATATCAGGGAGCTGACTTCTCCTGGGTGGTCACTAACATATCATGGAGCTGACTTCTCCTGGGCGGTCACTAACATATCATGGAGCTGACTTCTCCTGGGCGGTCACTAACATATCAGGGAGCTGACTTCTCCTGGGTGGTCACTAACGCTTAGCAGTGAGCTGACTGGCCCCTGGAGAGTGAGCAGCGACGGGGTCCACCACGAGTGCAGTGCCCCACCAGCCTGGCAGACTGCCCATCAGAGGGGACACCCGAGCAGCCCAAAGACAAGCACCGCAGCCCTGTCCTGCCCACCCGGTGGCCCCCCACCTCTCTCAAAGCCTTGCCTTTGCCACCTCCAGCCTTCCGGGCACCCTCAGAGAGAGGCATTTCCGCGTGATTGAGGGGCCAGAGGGATAGTACAGTGGGTAGGTGCTGGCCTCGCATGTGGCCAACTTGGATTTAGTCCCTGGCACCCACATGGGCTCCCAACTGCACCAGGAGAGATCCCTGGGAGCAGAGCCAGGAGTAAACCTGAGCAGCACCAGGTGAAAGGAATCAGCCTCGAGCCCTGAGATCACGAGGTCACGAGAGAAGCAGGTAAGCGCCAGGCCTGCCCTTGGTTTTCTTTGCTTGTTCTGCTTTTTTTTTTTTTTGCTTTTTTTGGGGGGTCACACCCGGCGATGCTCAGGGGTTACTCCTGGCTCTGCACTCAGGAATCACTCCTGGCGGTGTTGGGGGACCATATGGTATGCCAAGGATCGAACCCGGGTCGGCTGCGTGCAAGGCAAACGCCCTACCCGCTGTGCTATTGCTCCGGCCCCATTTCTGGTGTTTTGTTCTTGCTTTGGGGTCACCCCAGCAGTGCTCAGGGGTTACGCCTGACTGCGCTCAGGATCACTCCTGCCGGTGCTCGGGGACCCATTGGGAACCCAGGGCTGAAACCTGCAGCTGCCTCCCTCATGCCCAGCTCTCCCACGCAGGTAGCTCCACCCGGGCCTGCCTTTCAACTGTGTGTTTGTTTTTGCTTTTTGAGCCAAACTTGGCAACGTTCAGGGTTACTCCTGGCTCTGCACACAGGAATTACTAATGGCAGTGCTCGTGGACCATATGGAATGCCGGGCCCAAACCCAGGTCGGCCGCAATAAGGCAATGCCTAACCTGCTGTGCTACAGCTCTGGCCCAGTCCCGCCTTTTCAGTTGTTTGGGGCGCCGCCCAAGGGTCTCAGGGCGCCCAGAGGCCACTCTCAGTGGCACTCGGGCTAGGCTGTTGAATGCTCGTCCCAGTGATAATAGGGGTGCTCAGTGACATCACGCTTGTGCACGCAGTGTGTGTGTGTGTGTGTGTGTGTGTGTGTGTGTGTGTGTGTGTGAGACCCTGTCCCGGGGTCCTGTAGATCCGGCACCTGCCAGTGGGATCCGCTCCAGAGGCTGCCATCTGGAAGGGGAGATTTTCCCTTTTTTCCTCTCCTGCTGCAGCACACACACACACACTCACACTCACACTCACACACATAGGTGAGGTTTTCAGCAACCCACATGCCCTCCCCTTACACCACAAATACCCCCCCACCCAACTCTGCTCTAAGAACTCACCCTAAGACTTTAGGTCTAGGCTTTAGCCCTTGTAGAGGGTTGAATCGTGGCCCCCAAAGGGTCCTGCTACACCCAGACTCTGAGGGTCACCCCAGGAGGCTTTTTTTACTTTTTGGGTTACACCCGGCAATGCTCAGGGGTTACTCCTGGCTCTGCACTCGGGAATTACTCCTGGCAGTGCTCGGGGGACCATATGCGATGCCGGGATCGAACCCGGATCGGCCGTGGTGCAAGGCAAACGTCCTACCCGCTGTGCTATCGCCTCCGGCCCCCAGGAGGCATTTTTAATGCCAGGGGCTGGAGAGATAATACAGCAAGGGAGGCCCTTACCTTGCCCACCACCAGCCTGCGTTCAGTCCCTGGCCCCAGGGACGCCCCAGCCCTCCCAGGAGTGTTCCCTGAGTGCAGAGCGGGGTGGGGGGGTGGTTAGCGGAGCAGAGCTGGGTATGGACCAGAAACAACCAACACCAGGATGTGTTTATCAGCACCGCTCTGCCGCCCAGAGAGGCTCGGTGACCGCCTGCAGCTGCACAGCTGGGGGAGCCAGGCGGGGCTCGGGTCCCAGGCAGGGAGTGCCCTGCGTGGTGCCAGCATTACTCTGCTCCCTTCTCCCTGGCACAGCTGCGCCTCCCTGCCCATCTGCTGGGAAAGTTGAATCAGCATTGACCCCCTCGCAGCCATTGTTCTCTCTTCTCCTTTTCCCCCCCATTGTGCAGCTAATGACAGGCTGCTTCTTGCAGGAGAGGTGGGAGGCAGCACACAGCGGAGATGGAAGACCCGAGCCTGGAGCTAACCGGGAGCAGAGACAGCGGTGACTAAGCCCCCCCCCCACCCACACCCCCCCGCAGCTGAGGCGGAAGCAGGGATCACCCGCCCATCACTGCCTGCAGGAGGCTGACTCTGAAGGCTGGACAAGTGTCTCCCTTGTGCTAACTTTCTTTTGGGGTGTGGGGACACCCGGCAGTGCTCAGGGGTTACTCCTGGCTCTGCACTCAGAAATCACCCCTGGTGGTGCTCAGGACCATATGGCCATATGGGATACTGGGGATTGAGTCCAGGTCAGGCCAGCCGTGCAAAAGCAAGTATCCTAATCTCTCTCTCTCTCTCTCTCTCTCTCTCTCTCTCTTCTCTCTCTCTCTCTCTCTCTCTCTCTGCGATGCTCAGGGGTTACTCCTGGCTCTGCACTCAGGAATCACTCCTGGTGGTGCTCGAGGACCATATGAGATACTGGGGATTGAGTTCAGGTCAGCCATGCAAAGCAAGTATCCTAATTTTTCTCTCTCTCTCTCTGCGATGCTCAGGGATTGCTCCTGGCTCTGCACTCAGAAATCACTCCTGGTGGTGCTCGAGGACCATATGGAATACTAGGGATTGAGTCCAGGTCAGCCATGCAAAGCAAGTATTCCTAATTTCTCTCTCTCTCTCTCTCTATCTCTCTCTCTGCGATGCTCAGGGGTTACTCCTGGCTCTGCACTCAGAAATCACCCCTGGTGGTGCTCAGGACCATATGGGCATATGGGATATTGGGGATTGAGTCCAGGTCAGCCGTGCAAAGCAAGTATCCTAATATCTCTGTGTGTGTGTGTGTGTGTGTGTGTGTGTGTGATGCTCAGGGGGTTACTCCTGGCTCTGCACTCAGGAATCACCCCCTGGTGGTGCTCGAGGACCATATGAGATACTGGGGATTGAGTTCAGGTCAGCCATGCAAAGCAAGTATCCTAATCTCTCTCTCTCTCTCTCTCTCTCTCTCTCTCTCTCTCTCTCTCTCTCTCTCTGCGATGCTCAGGGGTTACTCCTGGCTCTGCACTCAGGAATCACTCCTGGTGGTGCTCGAGGACCATATGAGATACTGGGGATTGAGTTCAGGTCAGCCATGCAAAGCAAGTATCCTAATCTCTCTCTCTCTCTCTCTCTCTCTCTCTCTCTCTCTCTTCTCTCTGCGATGCTCAGGGGTTACTCCTGGCTCTGCACTCAGGAATCACCCCTGGTGGTGCCTGAGGACCATATGTGAGTACTGGGGATTGAGTTCAGGTCAGCCATGCAAAGCAAGTATCCTAATCTCTCTCTCTCTCTCTCTCTCTCTCTCTCTCTCTCTCTCTCTCTCTCTCTCTCTCGATGCTCAGGGATTACTCCTGGCTCTGCACTCAGGAATCACTCCTGGTGGTGCTCAGGGAACCATATGGGATGCCGGAGATGGAACCGCATGCAAGGCAAACGCCCTCCCGCTACACTATCACTCCGGCCACTAGGATCCTAATATCTCTCCGCTGTACTATCTCTCCAGCTCCACTCAACTTCTTTTTTGTTGTTTGTGTTTTGTTCACTTGCTATTTTGAACCACATCTGGAAAATGCTCAGGTTTTACACCTGGCTCTGTGCTCAGGAATTACCCCTGGCAGACATAGGACCATATGGGAAGCCGGGATCAAACCTGGGTCAGCGTGTACAAAGCAAGCGGCCTCCCCGTGCTATCACTCCAGCCTCGATAACTCCTAACGGCGATTGCCCTGTGGATTCCGTCTGGGAATGCTGGCATGGTCCACTCAGGCCTGGAGGACACCACCATGAAGCTAAGTACCATCTGAGTGACTGGTGCCCCACCCCAGGGCCACATGACTCCAGGTGACTCTGAGGAAGGGGGAGAGACCACGGTGGCCCGAGGCCCTGGGCTGCTGGCAGCTGAACCCTCAACCTCTCCCACAGGCTTTGCTGTCAGGACCTGGCTGGCCCCAAGTCCGGTCCAGTGCTTCCGAGACTGTCACCTGGCTCGGCGGCACTGTCTGAGCTAAACTATTGGGTAGGTGATGGAGGGTGGGGGGCAGGGGGTCGGTCACGGCCCTAGGGCCTTCCCCATGTCCTACACCTGCTCTTCCTTCTGGAAACGAGGCAGGCCCCAGTGTGTGGTCGCCAACAGGCACCCACAGTGCTTCCTGCCCTGATATGCCTGTGGCCGACAGGACGTGAGTGGCCTCCTGGGAGGCAAACCTGGACACCGCCTCTCCCCTGTCCGTGCGCTCTGGCTGCAAGCCAGAGGCGGTGAGACAAAAAAAGGCTGGTCCTGGTCTCCCAGTGATCTCTGGAGCACCCAGTTCTGGGCGCTGCTGGGCCCCGCTCAGACTGGAGCGGGAGGCCACCGAGTGCCCATTCGCTGTCCCACTGTTCTCCCGCCACTCTGCCATGAGGTCATGGTCCGCCCACCGCACACCCCCGCGGAGTCAGCGGCTCCTGCCTGTCTCCTGGAGTCAGCCTGGGCATGGCCAAGGCCGGCTCCTGCAGCGCCCTGCGACTCTGCTCTCCACATTTGCCTCCTCTCAGCCGCCTGCCAGGCCCCGGCCCAGCACGAGCCAAAGACAGGACAGCCGGAGGCCAATGCTGCAGAAGGGGTCAGGGGCAGGTGGGCAGAGCGAGGCTCCACCCCCATGGCCTGCTGTCCGCCTGCCCAGGCACCGGGACCCCAAGCTGCCCACATGCCTTCCCTCAAGGCCTAGCTCAGGCCTTGGTGGCCGACTGTGATCAGCAATGGTGGCTGGGCTGGGCTCAGCAGGAGAGCGTCTGTCCTACCTGTGTGAGGCGGGGGTTTATTCCAGGCATGCAGCAAAGTACATACAGCAAAACACGCATAGGTATGTGTATACGTGCACATATATGCACACGCACGCGCAGGGTGAGTACGCGTACACACTCTCCCACACAGTAAGAGAACCTGGAAGGGCTGGGGGCCGGGGCGGGAGGGGCAGAGCCGCGGTGGACTCTGGGATCAGGGTGCTGCCCTCACATCTTCCCCAAAGCGCACTGGACACTGGGCTGGTGAAGCGGGCGAGGACCCTGGGCCTGATGTCGGGCAGTTGTGAGGTGGCCCCCGTGGCCCCGTGAGGGGCTCAGAGTGTCCCCAGGTGGTCCTGCTGCCTTTCAGCCTGTCACACACAGCTAGTGCTGGCCGGCTGAGGCGGGGCCGACAGTGCCCACTGAGGGATGTGGTCAGGGCCCTGCAGGGCACGAGTCCACGCACAAGGTCCCATGCGGCCTGCCACATTCCCCGGAGGCTTCCAGCTGGAGGCGCCACACTGCAGTGGAATCCTCTGGGCACCGTCAGGCTTTCAGTCTCATTGCCCCGACACGGGCCTCGCTCTGCGCTTTCCAGGCGCCCCACGCAGCGCGGCTCCAGCGGGGGTGGGTGCTGGGAGGGGCAAGAAGTTGGGGGTGGCAATGGGTCCCCCTCCACAACCCCCTGAGCTCCCCCGCTCCTTGGCCGCCTGTGAGTGTCCTTCCTGAAGAGCATGATGCAGGCGTACTCCGCTCCCCTAGGAACAGGTAAATCCCGTCTCCGTGGACTCGCCCCCTTCTTAGGCTCCTGTGCCCCGATCCCGCCCCAGGCTTCTGTAGGGGAGGCGCAGAGGGGCTTCACCCTGCTGCTTCCCCTGGGGACACTCCCCTTCAGGTCCTTCCCATGATGCCCACGAGAGGGCGCGAGAGCCCCGCCTCCTCCGCGGCCTCGCCTAGTGCAGGGACCAGAGGAACCAGCTCCTGTGATGAACTTTCCACCTTGCTCGTGCCCGACCTGCTCCAAACCCGTGTTTCTTCCCTGGTCCCCCAGGGCCTCCTGGCACGGGCTCCGGCTCACGGACCAGGCCTGACCGCTTCGCTCCCCGCGACCTCCCGTGCACGAAAGCAGCCGCCCCAGGCTTGTTTGCTGGGCCCCGCGGGGCTGGGGAAGGTTCGTGCAGGAGCTGGAGACCCTCCCCTCGCTCCATCCGCCGCTTTAGTCTTGGGATGGGGGAAAGGTCTAAGGCAAGTTCCAGGTTGAGCAGCCATTGAAAACGGGGCCAAGCACCCCGTGTCGGGGGGTGGGGGACACAACCCCTGCGCCCCAGGGTAGGTATGCAAGATTGCCCGTGTCGCCTAAATCACGGGGTCCCCAGCCTGGACCTCACCTCCCCAGCGGGACCCCTCCTGCCCTCTCCAGGTCCCCAAGCTGCTGTAACCCCGGGGACCACATGAGGGCGCCGGTGTCCTGTAAATACGGCGCCGCGCAGCAGCGACCAGATTGCCCAAACATTGTGCTACATTGTAGCGAGCGCTCCGCCCCTCTGCGGTCAGCTAGAACAGACCCCTCAGGGCCTCCCCACGGTGTGAGCGGGGAGTATCTGTAAGTGAAAGCCTCCTGCTGCTCCTGGGGGTTTCCCTAAGATTTTGTTCCCCCATTTACCCCTTTCCCAACCTTGCGGGGAACCTTAGCTCTGAGTTAAGATCTGGGGCTGCAGAGCTGGAAGGAGGCCACTGGCCCTGCCCAGAGGGACACACAAACCAGCCTCGGAGTGCTGAGTGCTGGAGCCCCCTGGGCCAAGGGTGCTGGGGGGTGGGTGCACAGGTCTGGGGCGGGGAGGGGCTGCTGCAAAGAGCATGGTTTGCACTGAGACCGGGGAAGGCGCTGGGCAGCGGCGTAGCTGCAGGGAAAGGTCTGTGGGCTGGGGGCGCAGCACATAGGGGCCCACTGACGGGGCGAGAGCGTGGGGAGGAGTCCGGACTGTATCCAGAGGGCAAAGGGGCACCCGGAGGCAGCGGGCAGTAACCTGAGCGCTGTTGCCCGCAGAACTTTCTGGGGTGAGGGAAACGGCTGCATTGCCGCATCTGCTGCAAGCGCAGCTCTCGGGCTGACACGGAGTGCTAAAACTGCAGTTTTTTTTAAAGCTGTGTGGGTTTTTGATCAATTTAAATTAGGGATAAGTCTGGGGATAATGGGGCCGGAGCGATAGCCCAGCAGGTGGGGCGTTTGCCTTGCACGCGGCTGGCCTCTGCCGGCCTGGGTTCGATCCCCGGCATCCCATATGGTCCCCCGAGCACCGCCAGGAATAATTCCCTGAGTGCAGAGCCAGGAGGAACCCCTGAGCATTGCCGGTGTGTGACCCAAAAAAAAAAAAAAAGTCTGGGGATAATGCCGGGTGAGGACCACGTCCAACCCTGCTGGGTCCCTGGCACCACATGGTCGCCAGAGCAGTCTCCGGAGGCCCTCACGCGCCGCTGGGGTGACCCTGGTGAGCCCCAGCACCATAGACCCTAGGCTGCACACTGTCCTCAGGCCCTCGCTCCGAACCCCTGTTGGCCAAGAATCTCCTGGAGTGACCCCCAGGCCCTTGAACATAGCTTGAGAGACCCAAAGTATAAATTAAACACAGTGATAAAGC
>JAJIBD010013428.1:0-19818 GCA_021461705.1 Cryptotis parvus | reverse complement strand
GGAGTACCTGCTGTGTGGAAACAGAACTCAGGTAAGAGTAGGAGTACCTGCTGTGAGGAACAGGACTTGGGTAACAGTAGGAGTACCTGCTGTGTGGAACAGAACTCAGGTAAGAGTAGGGCCTACCTGCTGTGAGGAATAGGACTTGGGTAACAGTAGGAGTACCTGCTGTGTGGAACAGAACTCAGGTAAGAGTAGGAGGAGTACCTGCTGTGAGAAACAGGACTTGGGTAACAGTAGGAGTACCTGCTGTGTGGAACAGAACTCAGGTAAGAGTAGGAGCAACTGCTGTGAGGAACAGGACTTGAGTAACAGTAGGAGTACCTGCTGTGAGGAACATGACTAGGGTAACAGTAGGAGTGCTTGCTGTGTGGAACAGAACTCAGGTAAGAGTAGGAGTACCTGCTGTGAGGAACAGGACTCGGGTAACAGTAGGAGTACCTAAGGAGAGTGAACAGGACTCAGGTAACAGTAGAGTACCTGCTGTGAGGAACAGGACTTGAGTAACAGTAGGAGTACCTGCTGTAGGTAAGCTGAACAGTGAGCTTCAGTAAACTCTGCAGTTCTATTCACATGACCTGACTGTGACCAGCCCCCTCCTAGGGCTCTCGCATCCCCCCCCCTCCTACTCCTTCATAGATTCATAGATTTCCAACCTCCCTTAGAATTTTTAAGTCGGGTAATTTGTACGTTCACAGATGCTCCAGCTGTCTAGAAATTTCCTGACTTACCTGCCGGATCTGTCCATAGATCATCTTATAAATCTTCATCTTCCTTTCTGGGCATGCCAGATTGCAGCCCATGTATAATTGTGTCTTACGCCCCTCCCTGCCTTTTATTTGAAAAGAAAGTTTCATCTACTTTTTGCTTCGTTTAGGGTTGCACTTGGCAGTGCTTAGGGGCTCACCCAGGTCTGTGCTCACGGATGGCTCTTGCCCAGCTCAGGAGACCATATGGGTGCCGGGGATAGAACCAGGCGAGGTGAGTGTGTGGCTGCTCGTCTGTGTGATCTTCAGAGCCCACGCTTCATCTATTTGGATCAAAATCAGATTTTCTAGACTAGCTTATCCTCACCGTATTCGCTCTCTGGTGAAATTTTCAAACATAAAAGACAGATTTATAGTAAGTGACTGAGCGTGTCAAACCTCGGGAGGGAGTAACAGCCGCCCGGAGAGAGACACAGTGACATTTGCAAGTTCTCCGCCAACGTGTTCCGTGCTTGCCGTCGCTGCCTGCCCACGGCAGAGAGGTTGGCTCTTGGAGCCCGTCCCCCCAGCATCTGTTGGCTAAGCTTCTATGCGGGAGGCGGGAAATGGAGAGAGAGTCTGAGACATAAGGCCCACTGCTGGTGGAGTGCAGGGCGTGGTTCCCACCCACTTTGGATCATGATGATGATGATGGTGATGGTGATGATGGTGATGATGGTGGTGATGATGATGATGATCTGATGGTGATGGTGATGATGGTGATGATGACGGTGATGGTGGGAGGATGATGGTGATGGTGATGTTGATGATGATGGTGATGATGATGATCTGATGGTGATGGTGATGATGATGATGATGGTGAGGATGATGGTGATGGTGATGTTGATGATGATGGTGATGATGATGATGGTGATGATGATGATGGTAATGATGGTTATGATGATGGTGATGTGGTGATGATGATGGTGATGGTGATGATGGTGATGGTGATGATGATGATGGTGGTGGTGATGATGATTGTGGTGATAATGGTGATGATGGTGATGATGATTGTGATGGTGATGGTGATGATGATTGTGGTGATGATGATGATGATGGTGATGATGATGGTGATGATGATGGTGGTGGTGGTGATGATGGTGGTGATGATGGTGGTGATGATAGTGATGATGATGGTGATGGTGATTGATGGTGATGGTGATGAGGGTGATGGTGATGAGGGTGATGGGTGATGATGATGATGGTGGTGATGGTGATGATGATGATGGTGCTGGTGGTGATGGTGGTGATGATGGTGGTGATGATGGTGATGATGGTGATGGTGATGATGATGGTAATTGATGATGATGGTGGTGATGGTGATGGTGATGATGGTGGTGATGATGGTGATGGTGATGATGATGGTGATGATGATGATGGTGATGAGTGATGAAGATGGTGATGATGGTGGATGATGGTGATGGTGATTATGGTGGTGATGGTGATGATGGTGATGGTGGTGATGGTGGTGATGATGGTAGTTGATGGTGATGATGATGGTGGTGATGATGGTGATGATGATGATGATGGTGATGGTGATGATGGTGATGATTGTGGTGATGATGATGATGGTGATGGTGATGATGATGATGGTGTGGTGATGATGGTGGTGATGGTGGATGATGATTGTGCTGGTGATGAGGTGGTGATGGTGATGATGGTGGTGATAGTGGATGGTGATGATGGTGATGGTGATGGTGGTGATGATGGTAAGTGATGGCTGATGGTGATGGTGATGATGATTGTGATGGTGGTGATGATGATGGTGATGATGGTGGTGATGATGATGGTGATGGTGATGGTGGTGGTGATGATGGTGATGGTGGTGATGGTGATGGTGATTGTGATGGTGGTGAGGATGGTGTTGGTGATGATGATGATGATGATGGTGATGATGGGTGGTGATGTTGGTGATGGTGTTGATGGTGATGGTGGTGATGGTGATGATGGTGATGGTGATGGTGATGATGGTGATGATGGTGATGGTGATGGTGATGGTGATGATGGTGATGATGGTGATGATGATGGTGGTGGTGATGATGGTGATGATGGTGATGATGATTGTGCGGTGATGAGGATGGTGATGGTGATGATGATGGTGATGATGATGGTGGTGGTGATGATGGTGATGGTGATGATGGTGATGATGATGAAGATGGTGATGATGGTGGTGATGATGGTGGTGATGATTATGATGGTGATGGTGATGATGGTGATGGTGGTGATGGTGATGATGATGATACTGTGATGGTGATGATGATGATGGTGGTGATGATGGTGGTGATGATGATGGTGATGATGATGGTGGTGGTGATGGTGATGATGATGGTGATGATGATGATGATGATGGTGATGGTGTGATGTGATGGTGGTGATGGTGGGGATGATGATGGTGATGGTGATGATGGTGATGGTGATGATGGTGATGATGATTGTGGTGGTGAGGATGGTGATGGTGATGATGGCGATGATGATGTTGGTGATGATGGTGATGGTGGATGATGATGGTGATGATGGTGATATGATGGTGATGATGATGGTGATGATGGTGGTGATGATGATGGTGATGATGATGGTGGTGGTGATGGTGATGATGGTGGTGATGATTGTGCTGATGAGGATGGTGATGGTGATGATGATGGTGATGATGATGGTGATGATGATGGTGATGGTGATGGTGATGGTGATGGTGATGGTGGTGATGGTGATGATGGTGATGATGGTGATGGTGATGATGGTGATGGTGATGATGGTGGTGATGATGATGGTGATGATGATGGTGATGATGATGGTGATGGTGATGATGATGGTGATGATGATGGTGGTGGTGATGATGTGATGGTGGTGATGATGGTGATGATGATGGTGGTGGTGATGGTGATGATGATGATGGTGATGATGATGATGGTGATGGTGGTGATGGTGATGATGGTGGTGATGATGATGGTGATGGTGATGGTGATGGTGATGATGGTGATGGTGATGATGGTGATGATGATGATGGTGATGGTGATGATGATGATGGTGGTGGTGCTGGTGATGCTGGTGGTGGTGGTGGGAGTAGGGGTACACCCAGCTTTGCTCAGGGCTTCCTCCTGGCTCTGCACTCAGGGGTCACTCCTAGACCCCTGTGAGGTGCTGGAAATTGGACTGAGGTTGGCCACGTGCCATGCGAACGCCCCTCCCTCTGTGCTGTGGCTCCCGGCCTCTCAGCTTTTGGGCCAGGGCCTTTCTTTGCGCTTCTTTGGGTTTGGCTGCTCAGGCATGATTTCTCTTTCTCTGCCTTCCGATGACTACGCCTCATTCTGAGGGTACACAGGTAAAACCGTCTGTTACGGTCTCTGGTTCAGAGCCACGCCCTGTGGGTAAGAATAAATGGTGACGTGAGACTAGAACTGAGTGTTGAATGTTGGCAAAGGGATATGCATGATAACTCCTAAATGTGTATATTGCAAATCACAGTGTGTAAGAGAAAAAGAAGAGAGACAGAGACAGAGAGACAGAGAGAGACAGAGACAGAGAGACAGAAAGAGACAGAGATAGAGAGAGACAGAGACAGAGAGAGAAGAGGAAAAGTGCCTTCCAGAGGCAAATTGAGAGAGGGGAGGGAATCAGGGGACATTGGTGGTGGGAAATGGGCATTGGTAGAGGGACGGGTGCTGGATCACTCTATGCCTGAAACCCAACCATGATCAGCTTTGTAATTGTATATCTTACAGTGGTATGATAATTATTTTACAAAAAGAATACACGAGGAAGATGAACTCAAATGTATATGCTCTCTTTAAGATGCATTGCCCTGACCACTGCCTGGACTACCCCAAACAAAACGAAATCATTGGTCAGGGGCTGGAGTGATAGTAGAGCAGGGAGGGCGTTTGCCTTGCACGTGGCCAACCTGGGTTCCATCCCAGCATCCCATAGGGTCCCCTGAGCACCGCCAGGAGTAATTCCTGAGTGCAGAGCCAGGAGCAACCCCTGAGCATTTCTAAGAGTGACCCAAACCACAAAAAAGTGTTGTTCAATTGAGAATGTTCAAAAGATATAAAAAAGTCTCAAAAGGAGAGTCTTTTCAGGGTTTGGGATTAGGTGAATAGAATCATAAAAAATAAAAGTCTGTGATTTCATAAATGGCCTGAGAGCTGGAGTTTCATATCCATCGACCTGTTGGCTTTTCCTGTTTCGTGACCCCATGACCTCCTGACTCTCCTTTTGTCAGTGAAGCTCAGGAAATTGGGTTGTGCGTCTAATTTCTGTGTTCTGTGCTGCCTGTGAACAACAGGAAGACAAGTGACAAGTGGCACATATGTGTTGTGTGTGTGTGTGTGTGTGTGTGTGTGTGTATATATATATATATATATATATATATAGATATATTAGATTAAAGAAAGCTATGTCTATGTAGGATCAAAAGAATCACTATATTTCATTCTATTTTAGAACTAGAAAGTTGTTTTTTTTTGCTTTTTGGGTCACACCCGACAATGCTCAGGGTTTCTCCTGGCTCTGCACTCAGAAATTACTCCTGGCGATGCTCGGGGACCATATGGGATGCCAGGGATCGAACCTGGGCCAGCATGGGCTGGCCGCATGCAAGGCAAATGCCCTACCCGCTGGGCTATCACCCCGCCCCACTTTTTTTTTTTAATCCGGCCCAGGTATGATGAACCAGAGACTCTTAGACATGGGGCAGAGCTGCTACTTGCTCTCCCTGTACCCAGCTACTCATGAGGCGCCCGGGAGGCATGGCAGGTTCAAGCCGTGTCCTGCCACCCCAGCAGAGCCTCACAACAAGCCAGACCACCCTCCCCTACTCCATGGGGCCGCCATTTTCCACATCCGGACTTCCCTCTCATCACAGCTCCACCCAGCAGACCAGACTATCACAGCCCGGCTCGCGCAGCCACTAGTGGCCGCGTGGCTCATCAATAAATGCTTTATTTAGAGGTGACTACAAGAGTATGCCACCTGCATGGCAAGCCTGGCAAGTTGCTCGTGTAGTATTTGATATGCCAAATACCAGTAACATTTATATTAGATCATTCCAGTGACCTAATATAATGGTTTGAGGGTCTCTATGTTCCTGGAGCAAGCGGATGCCTTTGGGTTCTACTAGCATGAGACAGGACATATGGAGATATTACTGGTGCCCACTCTAGCAAATAGATGATTAACGGGAAGATAGTGATATATATATATCACTATATGTATATATATATATATATATATATATATATATATATACACATGGTGCTGGTTAGCGCCTCTCGGGCTCACGGTCCACTCACCTGCCTCCATGCTCCACGAAGGACGTCAAAGGCAAGCAAAGTGTATCAACATCTCCCCACACAATTTAGCCTTTTGCCTTCCAAATTGCATTTGGTAAGTACATTTCGACTTATTTGGGCGCTCTGTCATTCCAGCACATCCATATTCATGACGGCGATACCTCCACTGACATTTTCCCTTAATTGATGAGTGCTTTCAAATTTTGTCCTTGACATATTTTAGTACCAAATGTTTGAGTGATTCAAAACTTTGTTCCATCTTGGAGTTGCTGTGTTGTTGGTTTAATTTTTTCTTTTTTTACAAAAAACAACAAAACTTTTTATGCAGATGACGTGGGTAAAGACTTAGAACATTTATTCTATAGATTTCAGGAAAGGACAATAGAGATAAGAGTGTGTAAAATGAATTTAAGATTTTTGTACAAAAGAAAAAATGGAATGTAGAGAAAAGTTACACGTTAATAACCTTTCTGAGGGTGATTAAAACCTGTAAGTACCCTCCTCAGAAGAAAGGTGATAGTCGTAATTCTGAAAGCGAAGGATAATATGATCCAATGCAAATTTCTATTTTACAAGAAGCAAAAAAAGGGAAGTACATTGATACGCCTTCCTTCAACTGAACAGTTGAGATTTGTTCACTAAAGTTCAAAGTGTTTTCACGGTTGCCATTAAGTGACGATTTCCACTTGAAGGCCTCGTATAATTCAACACTACAGTATTTTTGCTCCATGACAGACCTTTCTTTTAAAACATCCACTTTCCACAAAGGCTAAGGGTTCTTACGGACATTCTGGAAGGTCTCAAATAGAGACACAAGATTTCAGTGTCTTGACATTTGAGTTGCTTATAGCTAAGCACGGAGTAGGTTTCCTGTAACGAGAGCTGTGGAATTGGAGAAAGACGTCACAATCCGATGAACATGCCCAGAGAGGGGGACGGGGGTATCATTTTTATTTACTTATTTATTATTATATTTTAAACTTTATTTAAACACTGTGATTGACAAAGTTGTTCCGCAATACAGTTGTTTCAGACATTCAATATTCCAACACCAATCCCACCACCAATATGCCCTTACTGCCACCAAAGACCCTTTTTCCTACCCACGTCCAAGCCTGCGCCCTTAGCAGGCACTAATTATATTGCTTACTGTCGGGAACACCGCCGGGGTCCCCAACAGTGCCGGGAAGCGAGTTCCCTTCTACCTCCCGGGGCTGGCGGGAATGGATGAAGACTCAGGAATCTGATGCAGTTTTAAAAGGCTTTACTTATCACAGGTTCAGGCATACAAATCAGCAATAGGAAAAACCCGGTGCTTAGGATTCCTGGCTAGAACCCCAGCCACGTGTAGGCCAAGATGGCGGCCACCATGTGTTAAGGCCCTGTAGAGAGGAGACAAAGACAAGACGAAAAGAAGGGTGCGAGCCCCAAAGAGAGAGAGAGAGAGAGAGAGAGAGAGAGAGAGAGAGAGAGAGAGAGAGAGAGAGAGAGAGGAAGCAGACTGGTTTTATTATACCCCTGCAACTTAGGCCTCCCACTATTATGGGAAGCAGGAGGGCCAAATGCCCTCAGGTAATTTCTCCCAGCACCTCACCTAGGCCCTATTATATGCTAATGTCTTGAGCCAAGATCTGCCTGGAAAAGCCTTTATAGGGTAGAGAAGGGGGTTTCTGAGATGGTATAAAAGACTAATACTAATGCCAGTTAAATATTTCTCCAAGCCTTCACAAGAGTCTCCTCTACTTCACGGTAGTTTTGTATTTCAGTTGCCTTTGAGTTATCAGGGGAGCTATGCTTGCTTGCTTGGAGGCAAACAGCATTTCTCTCTGGTCTAATTACTTAGAGATCCTACGTGGCCAGGCTAATATGCTGGTAAGATCTAGCTAGTCCCACGATGATTGTGGTAGCATGAGAGAATATTTATACCAGCCAGTTCAGAATACATGGTCAGATAAACTACCACATTTAAACTACCCCCTTATCTACGAAGTGATTTGCAGGAGGCAATCCAGGCAGATGCGGAGGCTCTTAGAGGAGTCCTGCAACAGCTTACTACAACAAATATCTAATTATATTGCTTATTACAACAGATGAGATAGCATGGCAGGGGAGGACAGATAGAGGCGTATTGGGATTGTTTGTCTTACATGCAGCCAACCTAGGCTCGATCCTCTGCATCATGTAGGGTCCCCTGAGCCATGGGGCTGATTTCCAAGTGCAGAGCCTGCAGTAACCCTCAGCACAGCTGAGCACAGTAACCCGAGCTCCAAACCCAAACAAAATGAAATGAAAATGTACTGAAGCTCCTTCGAGCCTTGGGGTTCCAAGCGGACGATTCCCACCAGAGAGAGCTAGGCAGGTTCCCTGCCCCTACTTTCTGGTCCCCGAGTGCTTGGTGATGCTCCGTTACACCATGCTGGTGACCTCACGATTCATTTCTGTGGAGCCTGATGCCACAGTGGTCCCCCCAAGGTGCGGACGGCATTTGCCAGGGGGGACACCTAGCCACAACAGGTGTGTGTTTAGGCCTGGGGTGAAGGGCCTTAGCTCGGCTGCAGCTCTCCTGTCCGGGACGAACCTGTACATCCTTTTTGGCAGGAGAGATGACGCAATGTTTACCAGGACTGGAGTCATTTTCGCAAGACGTGTCCCTACACCGTCGAGGACACCAGGTCCACTCGCTACACGGTGCGCGAGTAGATTGAGCAGATGGCGGGGTTCGAGGCGCTGAGAGTCGGGCATCTGTTTGCCTTCTCTGAGCTTTCTGCTCTACGTGGGCCCCGGGCTCAGTTTCCCTCAGAGCCTGGAGAGAGAAGCCAGCAGGTCACTCAGTGGCTCTGGGGTTGGACCTGCTGAGAAACAGCTGCAGCTGGTCCTCCTGTGCAGGAGCGAGGATGGGAGAGGGAAGGCCAGAAATAGCCTCGCCCGGTGTTGGAAACCCAGAGTTAAAAGCGGAATAAGGCTGCGTACGGGCGAGATGATGTTCATTGGGCACAGAAGGATTCCTGAAATGCCGCGACGTGATTAAAGAAGGAGAAGGGGAAGGAAACGGATTTTAAAAAAGTTATGAATATACAACACTGTAATTTGTTGCGCATATACGACTCTGTAATTAGTTGCTTTTCTCAGGCGTGGCATGAGCAGCCCAGTTTGGCCATTTCAGAAAAAGGAGATCAGGAGCAAAGGCGAGCGATGGTGGTGAGGGAGGGAAAGAGCAGCCGGGGCTGGGGGATGGCGGGACCCCAGCCTCAGAGGCGAGTGGTCGGGTATGCTGAAACACTTCTAATGTATTGGGTAACAATTCACACAATCAGTATCACCATACATATATCATTGTACATAGAATATCATCATAATACAATATCACCATACATACATATAATATCATACATACATACAATATCACCATACATATATCATTGTACATAGAATATCATCATAATACAATATCACCATACATACATATAATATCATACATACATACAATATCATACATACATACAATATCACCATACATACATACAATATCATCATACATATATCATTGTACATATAATATCATAAATACAATATCACCATACATATATCATCAGACATACATATCACCATACATATATCATATATACATATTACCATAAATATGTCATCGTACATATCATTATACATATATCATCATAAATATAATCACTGTATCACTGTCACTGTCTTCCCGTTCATCATCGATTTGCTCGAGCGGGCCCCAGTAACATCTCCATATGTCCTGTCTCATGCTAGTAATATCACCATACATATAATATCATATATACAATATCACCATACATATAATATCACCATACATACAATATCATTATACATATATCATACATACAATATCACCATACATATATCATCAGACATACATATCACCATACATATATCATATATACATATTACCATAAATATGTCATCGTACACATATCATTATACATATATCATCATACATATAATATCACCATACATATAATATCATCATATATTCAATATCACCATACAATATCACCATACATACAATATCATCATACATATATCATACATACAATATCACCATACATATATCATCAGACATACATATCACCATACATATATCATATATACATGTTACCATAAATATGTCATCGCACATATCATTATGCATATATCATCATACATATAATATCACCATACATATAATATCATCATATACAATATCACCATACACACAACATCACCATACATACAATATCATCATACATATAACATTGTACATATAATATCATACATACAATATCACCATACATATATCATCATAATACAATATCATCATACATATATCATACATACATATATCATCATGCATACATATCACCATACATATATCATCATACATATATTATCATACATATATCATCATACATACAATATCACATAGTTTTCAGACCTATCTTTCATTCTCAATGGAACAAACTCTCAATGGAACAAACATCTCTGAATGCAGCAGTTATGTGTACCTAGGTTGAGAAGTCAACATGATGAATGACCTAACACCTGAGCTGCGCAGGAGGAAGAGAGCAGCATGGAATGCCTTCAAAGCATCGAAGAAATAGCTAAAAGGACAAAGAACCTCCGGCTCGGTCACATCTCTTCGACTCCACCGTTCTCCCTGCATTAACATACGCCTCAGAGACCTGGGCCCCATGAAAGCAGGATGAGAATGCTATTCGGGTCTCCCAGAGAGGAATCGAAAGAGCTATGCTTGGAATATCACGCCTCACTCAAGTGAGAGAAGGAATCCGGAGTTCTGACCTCCATCGCTATTCCAGAATCAGGGACACTGTCTCATTTGCCAAGGCATTGAAAATCACATGGGCTGGACATGTAATGCGATTTGGAGACAACTGCTGGACTAGAGCCGTTACCGACTGGATCCCCCGGGATGTCAAAAGATCGCATGGCCGCCAACCTACAAGATGGTCAGACTTCCTTGTAAAGACCCTGAAGGAACGGTTTGAGGCTCTTCATATTCCTGAATCAACCAGATGCCATTGGGCTACATTGGCACGTGATAGGGTCCAATGGAAATGTTACTGGCGCCCGCTTGAGCAAATCGATGAATAACGGGATTCAAGTGATCAAGTGATACAATATCACCATACATATATCATCATGCATACAATATCACCATATATAATATCATCATACATACATATCACTATATATCGCCATACATACATATCACTATATATCATCATGCATACAATATCACCATACATATATCATCATACATACAATATCACCATATATACAATATAATCATACATACATATCACTATATATCGCTGTACATACAATATCATACATACATATCACTGTATATCATCATACATACAATATCATCATACATACAATATCATCATACATACAATATCACCATACATACAATATCATCATATATACATATCACTATACATATAGTATCGTCAGACATACAATATCATCATATCTGCCCCTCATTGTTAACCAGCTGTGTCAGACCCTCATCTAGTAACCAGTGGCATTTAGGCAACTTGCTAGCTAACACACATACAGAAACATGTTTCACAAAAGGGTGCTGAGTTTGGTTCCCACAGAATGGAGTGCCTTCTGTTTATACGGGGGAGAGTGAAAGGACAGACACAGGATTAAGCCCTGAGCACAGAGCCAGGAGTCAAGCAAAAAGAGGTTTTGTGTGTGTGTGTGTGTGTGTGTGTGTTTAAGGGACTCAAGATTGCTTCTGTTGACTAAACTTGCTTAGAATCGTGTGAGAGGAAAGAGGGAAGGGATAGGGGCTTTTTGAGAGAGTACAGGGCCTTCTCCAGAGGGGAACGAACACGCAGAGAAACAGAGAGACCAGCAAGGGAGGTACCCCGTGGGCAGGGGAGAAGGCGGGCTGGACTATCCCACACAGGCTGTCTGTTATGGGTGGAACAGGGGCTGAGTAAGCTGGGAAGGTGCCAAACTCTCTCCCCGGTCGACGCCAGCAATCATCTGGGTGAGAAAACATGTCAGAAAACACCCTTGGCAGAATAGCGTCAGACGCAGCGTCAGACACAGGGCAGGGGATAGGGTCTGGTAATCAATCAGCTCCACTGCTGATTTATTAGCGCTTCTGGCCTGATTAGCCTAAGTGAACCGATCCAATCCTCACCCAGGTCAATACTCTGTGTGAGCGCTCGGAGCACACAGGGAAGGCTGGAATATCGGACGCCTGGAATTAAACGAGTGGAAAACTTCATTAGGGAGCGATCGATGTCCGGACGTCTGTGGAAACCTAATTTGGGTGATTAATCAGCGTTTGCTTTATTGGCCTTGTCAGTGAGATGTGGCGTTGGGAAGAAGGCTGTCTCTATATTCAAAGTAGGAACAGTTGTCGGGCTATGCTGGCTTTCCCGACCAAATCCGGGAGCAGGATTAGGGGTCCCTGTCTGCCCCAGGGATCGGCGGCCTGTGGACGGAGAAAGACGTGAGAATACAGCAGAGTTTCAAACGGCTTTACTCACACTTGTCCTGGTATACAATCCACTAACAGAAAACCCAACTTTAGGTTCTGAAAGAATGGCCCCTCACCCACAGAACACAAAGACAGGAACCAGAGGTAACTGATAAAATGCCAGAGGTAACTGATAAAATAATGGCTCAACCGAAAGTAACTGATAAAATGATAGTTCGGCAAGAGCACAGCAGGAAGGGCCTTAAGCAAATAATTCCAGGGAGGGCTACAAGGCAAACATTCCCGAGAGGTCGCGCCTGATGTCCCCCTCTGTATTTGGTACGGTACCTGACTGGTGGGTGATGGTTACCTGGTGCAGAGTGATTGGCTGCCTGCGCCGCAGACCTTGATGTAATATTTTAAACCTATTGGATAGTTATGCGCGGGCTTTTCTGTAGCGCGGGAATTATTCCTTAAAAGATCATCCCTGGAAGGGCTCGGGGCTCTTAGCCACTGACCGTTTGGGGTCATGCTATGAGCCCGAGTATACTCGCTTATTAATAAAACCCTTGCTTTTGCATAGGACTTGGTCTCTCAGAGTTTTCCTTGGTAGGTGCGGCGTTCCTAGGCTCCCAGTCAGTCACCCCATCGGGTGGCCAACCCTTACAGTTCCTAGCTGGGCCCTGGCCACGTGGAGGTTTAGAATCTGAGGCCAAGATGGCCACTACCACGTGCTAAGGCCCAGCAGGTAAGGGAATGGAGAGGAGGAGAGAAGATGCAGAGGGCGAAATGGACAAAATGCCCTTTCTCCTAGCTTATTTTACAGATGGAAGCCTGCCTAAACCTTCCAGCCCAGCCCATCATGGGCTGGGCTATCTAGAGAGGAAACCAGGGAAATGAGCCTATTGAAATGCAGATCTTCAGGTGGGACCTTTGGCTCAAGCTTCACCAATGCCAGAGCTGATTCCCTAGATAAAAATCTCCCTAGCAGAGCAGGGAGGGCTGCATCTCTGAACCAGAAAGCAGTTCAGAATTTGCAGAGAATGGCATTAATACTTCTTACCATGAAAATACAGCGAGCTCATTCCAGAATCTAGATCCCACTAAGGTCCAACATCTGTCAGAATAATTCACTTTGACCTTACCTTTAGAATCAGAAACGTCAGTTTGCCCAGAGGCGCACTGGCCTGTCTCTTTCAACTATTACATTATGGTTGATCCAACATGGCCAAGTACTCTGGGAATATCTACATGTATGTCCCTTGTGGGAACCCGTGGGAATAGGAAGAGTATTGAACTAGGGCAAGCAAGGTTCATAATGAATATTTATGCCATGTCACTTGTACCACTTGTCTTCCCGTTGTCCATCGATTTGCTCGAGCAGGCACCAGTAACATCTCCGTTACATATAAACTTAAGAAATCCATCCAATTCTGTCCAAGCTCCCATTGTGTCTGCTCCGAGATTCCCGAAAGGCAGAGAGCAGCTGTTAGCATAAGCTAAGTGTAGCTGGAGCCTAGAGCTCAGGAGGGCGTGTCACCCAACAAACAGTGGGTATATTCCAGGCAGAAATTATGGTAATGTTTATGCTCATCAACTCTGGGGATATTCTGGAGTTATCAATGTTAAGAGAACCTCCAGCTCCAGACACATCTCTTCGACTCCACCGTTCTCCCTGCATTAACATACGCATCAGAGATCTGGGCCCTACGAAGCAGGATGAGAACGCTATTTGGGTCTCCCAAAGAGGAATCCAAAGAGCTATGCTTGGAATATCACGCCTCACTCAAGTGAGACAAGGAATCTGGAGTTCTGACCTCCATCAATAATAGAGAGCCAGGGACGCTGTCTCGCTTGCCAAGGCATCAAAAATCAGATGGGCTGGACATGTAATACGATTTGGAGATGACCACTGGACTAGAGCCATTACCGACTGGATCCCACGGGATGTCAAAAGATCACATGGCCGCCCACCTACAAGATGGTCAGACTTCTTCGTCAAGACCCTGAAGGAACATTTTGAGGTTCTTCATATTCCTGAATCAACCAGATGCCACTGGGCTACACTGGCACGTGATAGGGTCCAATGAAAACGTTACTGGCGCCCCGCTCGAGAAAATCGACGAATAACAGGATATCAGGTGATCAGTGTTAAAGAGATGAACCAATGGGTCCCCCAGAAATGGGAGCGTGATGTGAAACTGAAAAGCACTGTGATGGTGTACTGGACAGAGACCGACCAGATTTTTTTTAATTTATTTTTTAAAATTTTATTATACCACCGTGAGATAGACAATTACAAAGCTGTTCATGATTGGGTCTCAGGCACACAGTGTTCCAGCATCCGTCCCTCCTCCACCACTCCTGATAGATCCCCCTGGCAGATCCCGAACAGATTATTCCTTGACACATGCCTCTGACAGATCACCCCGACAGATGATCACACATTTGAGACTCTTCTGCGACTTGCTCAGGTGTGTGATGGGAGGCACCGTGCGAGAATGAGCTGATCCACCTCCCCTTTCATTGTGGCTTCCACTGAACTTTGATCCTGGATTTTCTAACGTTTCCGGAACCACTGGGCAGCTGCGGGGACCCGGCTGAGCTACGCCACTCCTGCATCATAACACACCTTCGTGCCATCATGGTGGGGGTCGGGCCCAACCTGCCACGCTGCAGGGTGCTTGGGGTCTCAGCCGGCCCACGGTGCTCATGCATGGCCAGTACATGACTCAAATCGTTTCTTTGCTGATCACCGTTGTTTTATTCAGCAGGTGTGCGGAGTGATAGGGATCACGTGACTTGTGTGTGCATCTCACAATAATTGTGTCTTCCTTTGGGCAAGTCAGACAATGCCTTAATTTAAAAGTGTAGGGCTGGAGTGATCATATGGAAGGGAGGGTATTTATCCTGCCAACCTGGGTTCCATCCCTGGCACCCCATGGGGTCCCCAAGCCTTGCCAGTAGTTCCTGAGTGCAGAGTCAGAGATAACCCTTGAGCATCGCCGGTGTGACCCCAAAAAGCAATAAATAAATAAATCACTGTTTCACTGTCTTCCCGCTGTTCATCAACTTGCTTGAGCGGGCACCAGTAACATCTCCATACGTCCTGTTGCAAGCAAGTGTAGCCCAAGGGCACCTGCTCGCTCCAGGAAGAGCCTCAAACTATTCTTCAGGTCATGGAATTGAGGTCCATCATTGTTACTAGTTTCTGGCATAACAAATACGACACGGGTAGCTTGCCAGGCTCTGCCGCACGTGGTATGTCATCAGTAGAAGACTCTCATCTTGAGCATTTAAATAAATAGATAGATAATAAATAAAAGTTTACTGTTTGAATTATCCGACTATCCCATACCCGTCAGAGTACAAGTATCCAGTGACTGTCTGATGATTCGCCAATGGACAGAGAAGGTGACCGAAGTTGGCGGCGCCGAAGGAGAGCTCTTATGCAAAAACACAGAAGAGCTCTCATGCAAAAACACAGATGCTTGCAAACATAAGCTACGCACTTGTGCAGGAAAGAAGTCAGAGCAAAGTCATATATACAAAACCCCAAAAGACTTGATGTCTGAAAAACCAACCCAGTGAAATCAGAGGCCTAGGCTGGACAGATTCAGCCGCGTGCTGGAACACTGCAAAGGACGGGCCCTCAGCATGAGTTATCGCTGCCCAGCACGACAGCTGAGGTGGGCCCAAGCCAGGTGCCCCCAGCAGACGCAAGGTGACGTCACTGCAAGGAACAGGGGCGATCCGGCCACTGGCGGCAGCTGCTTGGTCCTGGGGGATCCCACATGGAGTGGAGCCGGCCAGCAGGGAAAGGTCACACAGGCCGGCCTCACTGACCTGCGGGGCCAGAGGAACTGGGGAGACTGGAAGTGTGTGGGTGGCACCCGAGTGCTGTAGCGGAAAGGCCACAACACTGACAGCACAACGAAGCCACAGCCAGCAAACTTGCCAATGTGCCTGTGGACGGGCCGGAGCGATAGCAGAGCAGGGAGGGCATTTGCCTTGCATGGGACCAACCTGGTTCCATCCCCAACATCCCATAGGGTCCCCTGAGCACCCCCAGGAGTAATTCCTGAGTGCAGAGCCAGGAGCAACCCCTGAGCATCGCTGGGTGTGACCCAAAAAGCCCCCAAGAAGTGTTTGTGGAGGATGTGGGCTGATGGGTGGGAGGGTCCTGAGGACCCTGGCGGGAAGGGCACAGGAACAGTGTAGGTGGAAACCTCAGCTGTGGGCAACTTTGCCACAATAGAATCAATATATCTTTTGATTAAATGACAAGACTTTCCAAAGCACAATGAGTATGCAGAGACGAGTCTGCCCGCTTTGCTGAAGGAGCTGTGGGCACGGCCGTAGCCTCCCTCCAGAGCCCAGAGCCCAGGGTCCAGAACCCAGGGTCCAGAGCCCAGATCCCAGAGCCCAGAACCCAGAGCCCAGGGTCCACAGCCCAGATCCCAGATCCCAGATCCCAGGGTCCAGAGCCCAGATCCCAGAGCCCAGGGTCCAGAGCACAGATCCCAGAACCCAGAGACCAGAACCCAGAGCCCAGGGTCCAGAGCCTAGATCTCAGAGCCCAGAACCCAGGGCCCAGAGTCCACAGCCCAGATCCCAGAACCCAGAGTCCAGAGCCCAGAGCCCAGAGTCCAGAACCCAGAGCCCAGGGCCCAGATCCCAGAACCCAGAGTCCAGAGACCAGATCCCAGAGTCGAGCCCAGAGCCTAGATCCCAGAACCCAAATCCCAGAGCCCAGAACCCAGAGCCCAGGGTCCAGAGCACAGATCCCAGAGCCCAGGGTCCAGAGCCCAGATCCCAGAGCCTAGATCTCAGAGCCCAGAACCCAGGGTCCAGAGTCCACAGCCCAGATCCCAGAACCCAGAGTTCAGAGCCCAGACCCCAGTGTCCAGATTCCAGAACCCAGAGCCCAGAGTCCAGATCCCAGAGTCGAGCCCAGAGCCTAGATCCCAGATCCCAGAACCCAAATCCCAGAGCCCAGAACCCAGAGCCCAGAGCACAGATCCCAGAACCCAGAGCCCAGGGTCCAGAGCCCAGATCCCAGAACCCAGAGCCCAGGGTCCAGAGCCCAGATCCCAGACACCAGAGACCAGAGCCTAGATCTCAGAGCCCAGAACCCAGAGTCCACAGCCCAGATCCCAGAACCCAGAGTTCAGAGCCCAGATCCCAGAACCCAGAGCCTAGAACCCAGAGCCTATATCCCAGAACCCAGATCCCAGAACCCAAATCCCAGACCCCAGAGCCTAGATCCCAGAGCCCAGGGCCCAGAGTCCACAGCCCAGATCCCAGAGCCCAGAACCCAGATCCCAGAGCCCAGATCCCAGAGTCCACAGCCCAGAGCCCAGAGCCCTGGCCGTCCTGTGCCAGCAGCCGGCCTGCAATAGGGAGAGGCGACCGCCGGTGTTTACACGCGAGAAGTGGCGTGTCTGGGGCTCGGAAGCCGCCGTAACAATGATTTAAGGAAGGGCTGTGGAAGGGAAACAGACGCACAACAATTGAACACATGCAATTAAGCGGGCTTGTTTCTAAGTGCTGCTTAGTAATTAAGGGCTCATGCTTGGCAAAGCCCCATAAAGCACGCTGCGGATTGAAGTCAAGAGGCTCCATGAATGAGGACACACACACACACACACACACACACACACACACACAACCTAGCATGCAGTGCCAGGCTGGTATCAGAGTATCAGGGAAATAGCGTGGGGCGGGTGGTGGGGATTGTTTCGGTGCAATTCGATTAGTGTTGTGACTCCCACTGAGACAGTACCACTGTCCAGGGTGTCGGAAGGACAGGGGAGCGTGTGGGGGACACTGGGAGCTTCTGCTGCAGCTGCGGGGTGCTGACTGCAAGTTCCCTTCGAGCAGGCCGGTCTCCAAGGGGCGAGGAGTCAGCATTGGGAGGGGTTTGCAGTCAGGGACCTGTGCTCGGGGGTCACTCCGGTGGTGCTCGGGGCCTCAGGCAGAGCCAGGGATCAAATCCGCCGCCAAGAACAAGGCATTGCCTGTCTCCAGCCCCGAAGGTTTCTTGAAAAGGGGACGGAGGGTCAGGTATGTCTGGGGACCTCTGGTTAATGCACTGACTTGGAGGACAGAGAAACAGAGGAGAGCTGCAGAGACGGGGAGCTGGAGAGACAAAGAGACAGCTAGAAACACAAGAGACAGAGCAGCAGAGACGGAGAGCTCGAGAGACAGACACAGAACAGAGCCATAGAGATGGAGAGCTAGAGAGACACAGAGACAGAGCTAGAGACACTCAGAGACAACAGAGCCAGAGAGAGACAGAGAGCTAGAGAGACACAAAGAGACAGAACAGAGCCATGAAGATGGAGAGCTAGAGACACAGAGAGACAGAACAGAACAGCAGAGATGGAGAGCTAGAGAGACACAGAGACAGAACAGAGCCACAGAGACGTGAGCTAGAGAGACACAGAGACAGAACAGAGCCATAGAGACGGAGAGCTAGAGACACAGAGAGAGAGACAGAACAGAGCAGCAGAGACGGAGAGCTAGAGAGACACAGAGAGACAGAACAGAGCCACAGAGATGGAGAGCTAGAGAGACACAGAGAGACAGAACAGAGCCACAGAGATGGAGAGCTAGAGAGACACAGAGACAGAGCTAGAGACACTCAGAGACAACAGAGCCAGAGAGAAAGCTAGAGAGACACAGAGAGAGAACAGAGCCATAGAGATGGAGAGCTAGAGAGACACAGAGACAGAACAGAGCCATAGAGATGGAGAGCTAGAGAGACACACAGAGACAGAACAGAGCCACAGAGATGGAGAGCTAGAGAGACACAGAGAGACAGAACAGAGCCATAGAGACGGAGAGCTAGAGAGACAGAGAGAGACAGAACAGAGCCACAGAGATGGAGAGCTAGAGAGACACAGAGAGACAGAACAGAGCCATAGAGACGGAGAGCTAGAGAGACACAGAGAGATAGAACAGAGCCATAGAGACGGAGAGCTAGAGAGACAGAGAGAGACAGAACAGAGCCACAGAGATGGAGAGCTAGAGAGACAGAGAGACAGAACAGAGCCATAGAGACGGAGAGCTAGAGAGCACAGAGAGATAGAACAGAGCCACGGAGATGGAGAGCTAGAGAGACAGAACAGAGCCACAGAGACGAAGAGCTAGAGAGACACAGAGAGAGACAGAACAGAGCCACAGAGATGGAGAGCTAGAGAGACAGAGACAGAACAGAGCTGGAGAGATGGAGAGCTAGACAGACACAGAGACAGAACAGAGCCATGGAGACATAGAGCCAGAGAGACACAGAGAG
>JAJIBD010013427.1:0-57344 GCA_021461705.1 Cryptotis parvus | reverse complement strand
GTAGTGCTCCACGGATATCCCACTGTCCATTTACACAGAGGAGCAGCTGAACTGCAGTGTGGGACTGTTGTGAAGAAAGATGGTAGCATTCCGGTATAACTTTTTTTGGTAAACCTAAGTGTTTGTTTCTCTACAATAAGTGCCCAAGATTGCAGTTGCTGGCCCAGAGCGATAACACAGCAAGGAGGGCGTTTGCATTGACACGGCCAACCCAGGTTCGGGTCCCCGGCATTCCACATGGTCCCCTGAGCACTGCCAAGAGTAATTCCTGAGTGCAGAGCCAGGAGTAAGCCCTGAGCACCTCTGGGGGGGGACCCCAAAAGAAAATGGGATTGCAGTTGCTAGGCCCTGCTCATTCCTTTGCCCCATGTGTGTATTTCTGCTTTTGTGGGGGGCCATCATGCTGTCCCCAGCAGGGTCTAAGGATGGAGCCTGGGGCCGTAAGCTTGGCAGGCAGCCACTGCAGCCCTTGGAGCCATCGCCTCATCTCACTACATGTTTAATTTTAAAAAGAAACTGGAATAAGCCACAGAATCGCAATTAAAATGTAAAAAGTTGGGGCCGGAGTGATAGCCCAGCGGGTAGGGCGTTTGCCTTGAACGCGCCGGCCCATGCCGGCCCGGGTTTGATCCCCGGCATCCCATATGGTCCCCCGAGTAACGCCAGGAGTAATTCCTGAGTGCAGAGCCAGGAGAAACCCCTGGGCATTGCCGGGTGTGACCCAAAAAAGCAAAAAAAAAAAGTAAAAGTTGGGCCGGAGAGACAGTACAGCAGGCAGAACAGCTGCCTTGCACATGGGCAACCCAGGTTCAATGTGTCGCATCTCATATAGTCCCCCAAGCACTGCCAGAAGTATTCCCTGAGCATTGCTGAAGTCTGTGTGTGTGTTTGGGGGAGATGGGAAGGAAGGAAGAAAAATAATTGGGGAGAAATGAAAAAGTGGGGCCAGAGAGATAGTACAGTGAGTAGGGCATTTGCCTTGCGCACGGTCAGCCTGAGTTCAATCCCCTGGTGCCCCATAAGGTCCCCCTGAGTTCTGCCAGAACTGATTCCTCATTGCAGAGTCAGGAGTAACCCAGAAGCATTACTGGGGTGACACGCCCCCAAAATAATGTAAAAAAATAAAAATGAACTAGGGTCAGGGGTCAGGTCAAAAGGCTAGTGTTGCCCGTGTCCCAGCTTCAGTCCCTGGCACACCAGGTTCCCGAGGCACCTCATGGAATGCCCGTCCCTGATACTAGACACCAGCAGTAGCCCCTGAGCAGTGCTGGGTGTGGCCCACAGAAACAAAGCAGTACTACAGGGCTGGACAGAGCATGAACCTCGCAGACAGAGGCCCAGGTTCTAGCCCTGGCACCACGTGGTCCTTGAGCACCCCTAGAGCAGAAACAGTCCTCAAGCACTGCAGGTGGGGCCAACACAAACAGGAAACAGACTTGATAGGCGCGCAGTGCGTGAGGCCCCAGTCAGTCCCCGCCGTGCACAGAGCCTCCATTAGCAGTGCCCAGTGCCGCCATCCCTAAATAACATAAGAAATGCCACTAGGGGCCGGAGCGATAGCCCAGTGGGTAGGGTGTTTGCCTTGCACGCGGCCGGCCCATGCCGGCCAGGGTTCGATCCCCGGCATCCCATATGGTCCCCTGAGCACCGCCAGGAGTAATTCCTGAGTGCAGAGCCAGGAGTAACCCCTGAGCATCGCCGGGTGTGACCCAAAAAAGAAAAAAAAAGAAATGCCACTAAAATGATTATTTTTAAACAAAAAAAGTATTAGGGGCCAGAGAGATAGGAGCGGCAGGTAGGGCATTTGCTTTGCATGTGGCCAGTCTGGGTTTGATCCCTGGCACCATATGTGGTCCCCTAAGCCCTGCCAGGAATGATCCCTGAGTGCTCCGGGTGCGGCACCCCAGAAAAAAATTTTTTGTTAAAAAAGTGCCAGGGAGATAGATCAAGGGGTGGGGAGAGAGAGAGAGAGAGAGAGAGATGGGACTTGGGTGGTGGAAAATATGCACTGGTGAAGGGACAGGTGTTGGAACATGACTGAAACCCAATCATGAACAACTTTGTAACTGTGTACCTCACTGTGAATCAATTATAAAATAAATAAACTTTGATTTATTTTTATTTATTTATTTATTTATTTTGCTTTTTGGGTCACACCCGGCAATGCTCAGGGGTTACTCCTGGCTCTGCACTCAGGAATCACTCCTGGCGGTGCGCTGGGGACCATATGGGACGCCGGGGGATCGAACCCGGGCCGGCACAGGCCGGCCGCGTGCAAAGGCAAACGCCCTACCCGCTGGGCTATCGCCCGGCCCTAAACTTTGATTTTTATTTTTTTTTTTTTTTTTTTTTGCTTTTTTGGGCCACACCCGGCAATGCACAGGGGTTCCTCCTGGCTCTGCACTCAGGGAATCACTCCTGGCGGTGCTCAGGGGACCATATGGGATGCTGGGGATCGAACCCAGGCCGGCACAGGCCGGCCGCGCGTGCGGCAAACGCCCCTACCCGCTGGGCTATCACTCCAGCCCCAACTTTGATTTTTTAAAGGGCGGTTGGAGTTGCATACTTTGCATGCTGGAGTCCTGGTTTCGACCCCAGTACCTTTGGTCTCCAGAGCACCACCACATGTGGCCCCGCACCCGAATGTCTGTGCCATTCCTCACCCCAAACAACAGCATCTAAGGGATGTTGTCTTCCCACATCCTCATCTTTGGGGTTTTTTTAAGTCTTAGCTGCTCGGACCGATGTACTGCCCTCACTGTGATCTGAGTTTGTCCGTCTCTCACATCTCATAATGGACACCTTCTCGTGATTGTTTACTGTCTGCTTGGGGTGAAACGTCCTTTGGTTCTTTGTTTCTTTATTCTAGATGTAAGAACTTTGGTGAACGTGTGGCTTGAAACTCCCTTGCACATTATACAGTTCCCATCTTCCTCACAGGACCTTTTGTAAAGCTAAAGGGTTTAATTTGGATGAAGTCTTTTTTTTTTTTCTTTTTGGGTCACACCCAGCAATGCTCAGGGGTTACTCCTGGCTCTGCACTCAGGAATTACTCCTGGCAGTGCTCGGGGACCATATGGGATGCTGGGGATCGAACCCAGGTCAGCTGCGTACAAGGCAAACGCCCTCCCTACTGGACTATCACTCCGGCCCCCTGGATTAAGTCTTTAATAAACTTTTTTTAATGGATTGTGATTTTAGTGTCAGACCTAAAAATTCTTCAAGTTTTTGAAGAGGAAGATTTTCTCTGTATTTTTTTTTGTAATGTTGGTAGATTTTTAAGAAATATTTTAGACTTTGGGAGCCAGAATGATAGTACAGTGGGTAAGATGTCCGTCTTGCATGTGACCAATCCTGGTTTCATCCTTGACACCGTCTACGGTCCCCTTTAGCAATGCCAGCAGTATTCCCTGAGCTCAGAGCCAGAATAAAGCCCTGAGTACAACTGGGTGTGATCCAAAAATAAAAATTTTAGACATTAACGTATATTTTGAGTATGTTTTAAGACTTGACGTCTAGCTCTAGGTTTGTTTGCCTGTGGATATCCTTTTTTATTGTAGGGGGCCACACATCAATGCTCAGGGGTTACTCCTGGCTCTGTGCTTAGGGATTACTGCTAACGGTGCTCTAGGGACCATATCCAGGTCAGCTGTGTGCAAAGCAAGTGCCTTAACCCCTCCCTGTACTGTCTCTCCAATCCAGGAACCCAGGGTTGATTCCCAGCACTCCAAACCCCATAGTCTCCTGAGCCAGGAGTAACCCAGCCCCATCCCCAGCACCACTGGGTGTGTACTCAAATAAAAGGAAAACCAGGGGGCTGGAGCAATAGCACAGTGGAAAGGGTGCTAAACTTGCATGCGTCTGACCCAGGTTCGATCCCTGTCATCCCATATGGTCCCCCGAGCACCACCAGAAGTAATTCCTGAGTGCAGAGCCAGAAATAACCACTGAACCACTGAGCATTGCTGGGAGTAGCCCAAAAAAGGCAAAAAAAAAAAAAAAAGGACCAGTCTCTCTCTCTCTCTCTCTCTCTCTCTCTGTCTCTCTCTCTCTCTCTGTCTCCCTCTTCCTTGGTCTCACGCATTCTCGGCGGTCCTGGGATGCGCGAGGAGGTCCACACAGTGCCCAGATAAAAGCCGGCGCTCCATACACATACCTACACACTCATCATCAGACACATCTCCCCCGGGCACCAGCCAAACCAGTTCCTACAAAATGGGATAATTAGGTCCTTCATCAGGAGGAATGAGCAACTGTCCCTGCTTTATAAAGAACAAAGTTATCCTGTCATGAGATCTTTCTGTGGCTTTTAAAAGTACATATCAAGACCAATGAGTTAGTCATGATTAAGGCACTTGCCTTGCACATCTCAGGGCACTGCATATGGTGTGTTTGGATTTGAGTTAGGCTGTTCTCACAAAAAGTCCCCAAACAAGGGCCGGAGTGGTAGCACAGCTGGCAGGGTGCTTGCCCTGCACGTGGCCAACCTGGATTCGATCCCTGGCACCCCATGGGGCTCCCAAGCCCCCTGAGAAGTGATCCTTGAGTGTAGAGCCAGAAGTGAGCCTCGAACGCCTCTGCGTGTAGCCCCAAAACATAAACAAAATGTGCCAGGAGGACTGGCTATGAACAGAAAGGTCAACTTCCTGGGTAGGTCTGGGCAGGTGCGCCTCCCTGAGCCCACCAGCCTCCAGGTCCTGCCGCCTCTTCCTTCCTCGCCCCTTGGCTACTCTCAAGGCGTTCCCGTCACCCCCAAACCAGTGCCCCTTCCACGGGGCCACAGTTGGTGTCTGCACTCCTCTGCAGTAGGACCCGGGCTCCCACTCCTCTTCCCTGAGGCCCAACTGTCCCACCTGACTTGTTTTTCTTTTAGGAACACAGCCAGTGAGTGCTCAGGAGCTGCTCCCAGCTTCTTCCTTGGGGAACCACGTGGTGCCAGGGATGGATCCAGGGCTACCCTCATGCGAAGCCTGACTCCAACCCTTTGAGCCATCTCTCTGGACCCATTTTTAAATTTGTCTCCCCTCATACGCAGGAGTTACTCCTGGCTCTTTGCTCAGGAATTACTCCTGGTGGTGCTCGGGGACCATATGGGATGCCTGGGATTGAACTCAGGTGGCCACGAGCTAGGCAAACACCCTACCCGCTGTGCTATCTCTCCAGCCCCTCACCTGACTTTTGAGGTCCTTTGCCCACCCATTCTTTGGATAACTCATCTTTCTGGTACTCAACAACTACAGTTAAGGAGCCAGAGCAATAGTACAGCGGGTAGGCGCCTGCTTGTGTGCCCGACCCTACATTAAGCCCTGTCACCCCATCGAGCTCCTCCAGGAGTGGTCTCTGAGTGCAGAGCCAGGAGTAAGCCCTGAGCATTGCCAGATGTGACCCAAAACCGATAACTGTGTAGCCCCTGCCATCTGTGTCTGTCAAGCTTTGAGCCAGCTCTTGTCACTTGTCTTCCTGTTGTTCATCGATTTGCTCGAGCAGGCACCAGTAACGTCTCCATTCACTGGGAATGAGGCTCATTATTGTTACTGTTTTTGGCATATCGAATACACCACGTATAGCTTGCCAGGCTCTGCCATGGCTCTGGGTTCATCCCAGGGGGCCCAGTCTTTTTCAACCATCCAGGGCCCACGAACCAGAGCCCCGGTGGTAGACAAGTCTGTCTCCTATCTGCCACCTGCCGATGCAGCCAGGCACTGCAGCCATACCTGCAACCTCGAGGGGCAAAGAGCCAGCTCTAAGGCTACCATAGTAACCAACCAGACAGGCCTGGCCCTACTACTGGCCAGAAGACCCAGAAAACCAAACCCGATGTCAGATCAGTGCCGAGAAGGACAGAACGGGGCTCTTTGCGCCTGGCTCTGAGAAGGTCTTTCTGGTTGTGGCTACGTCCCGGGCCTGTGCTGGGCACCCCGAAACTTTTCTGTCCTTCCCGCATCCAGGGCGCTCTCCAGTGTCTCCTCTTTCCCTTCTCCCTTCGCTTTCAGCAGACGTGCACTGGGTGACTGAGGCCAGGCGCTGGGCCAGACGTGGGGGAGGCCTTGAAGGGTGTCACAGTCAGGTTTGGGGGGTGGAGGCGCCCACAGAGAGCAGTGACGTCAGGGTGATTCGGGGTGCTGGAGGGAGAGTAACCCATTGGACCCTTTCAAAAGGCCTTGTCTCTTTGGGTTTGGGAGCCACACCTGGTGGTGCCCGGGCTGGCTCCTTACTGGCTGCTCTGGGATCACTCCTAGAGGCCCACAAGGGACCATAACAGGTGCCGGGATCAAACCCAGTACCCACGTCCCTGGGTGAAACATACCCTACCCCTGTGCTATCTCTCCCTCCCCCCTTCAATTGTTTTTGTTTTGGGGTTACCCGGCAATGCTCTGCACTCAGTAATTACTGAGTGCTCAGGGGGCCATATGGGATGCTGAGGATCCAGCCCAGGTCAGCTGTATGCAAGGCAGACGCCCTCCCGCTGGGCTGTTGCTCTGGCCCCCTTGAAAAAGGCCTTGTTAATGCTTTGCCTCCCGAGGTGCGGCCTGGAGGTGGGCTCTGTGGGCAGAGTAAAGGGCTTGGCAGTGGCTACCAGAACCTAAGGAGAAGCCTGTGGGGAGCCTTAGCCAAAAGCAGGGTCCGTGGTCACGGAGGAGCCCATCCTGAGGCCTTGCTGCAGGGAAGAGTCCAAGGAGAGGGTGGACACCCAACCTCACTCTCCCTCCTTCCCTGTGTCCCTGGAAGCCACAGCAGCGGGACCAGCCTCCCAGCGCCCAGCAGTGGAGGAGGTGCTGGTGCGAGGCAGCCAGTGAGACCCTGAGAAGCCGACGCTGAGCTTTCTCTCCACGGGTGCTGACAGGCTGTCTCTCTTCGGCCTTTGGCAAACATGATTCACTTAGGGAGGCCAGTCAGCCACCCCAAAACTAGGGGAGTCAGCCCTGGCCCCTGGGTGGCCACTCCAGAGAGGGGGACTGCCCCCGCCCTCCCGCCAGCTCCCGAGAGGGAAGAAGCAAACTTGGGGCTGAGTCTCTTCCCCTGGGCAGGTTGTCGGGGAGACCAATAAACACAGGAACCTGTTTGACCTCCCCAGGAACAACCGTCCACAGAGGGTTGGGTGGGGTAGCAGGGTGAAACTTCTGGAAAGGGTGAGCGAGGGAGAGGGCAGGGCACCATGGCCGAGGGAAGGCAGGTGGGCTGGTGGCCCAGCCTGGACGCCCACCCTGCACTTTGCCCGTCGAGACACTGCCTTGAGGTTCTGACCAGCTGGCGAGGACAGGGCCCCACTGTGGTCTGGCCATCTGACTGTTGGGTCTGGGAGAGTTTCCACACCACAGCTGCCTCCAAACGGATGTGCAGAGCATGAACCTTCCTCCTGCCTGGAGCACCTGATCATTTTATTTGTTTATTTGGGTGTTTGGGTCACGCCCAGCGATGCTCCGGGCTTACTCCTGGCTCTGCACTCAGGAATTACTCATGGCGGTGCTCAGGGGACCATATGGGATGCCGGGATCGAACCTGGGATGGTCATGTGCACGGCAAACACCCTCCCCGCTGTGCTATAGCTCTGGCCCGGCTCCAGATCATCGGTGGGCCAGGAGGAGCTGCAGGAACCATGGACCCTGCTGGCAGGAGTCACCTCATTCTCTTTCCCGCTCTGTACTTCAGCCCCAGGCTTTCAAGCGCTGATCATGGCTTTATTTTTCTCTCTCTCTCAGACTCCTACAGAAACAAGTGTTTAATCCTCCCCACAGCATCTGCCCAGGCCCAGGCTGAGTAGGAAGGGGCAGCTTCCGGAGGCCGGAGCTTTGCCATGGACACTCTCCCAACTGCCAGCAACCTCCAGGTATTTTTTCTTCACTTCTTGGAGCTGGCTGTGTGGAGCCGGCTGCGTCCCTTCCTCTGCGTTTATGATGAGCTGAGACATTCCTGTGTTTTCTGTATTCAATTTTGAAGAGCGGGCGGGGGATAAAAGGAGCTAAGTGGGAATACAGCCACCACCGCCCCCTGCTCTTGTCCCTGGGGACCGCCACGTGACAGTGTCCCTCTTCCGGACACAGTGACGTGCCTCACGCCTCTGCTGGCGGACACCATCTCGCGCTCGCACACAGGGGAGATCATTTGTGTTCTCGGCTCTTCTCCCTGTTTTGCCGCTTCTCTTTGGCCGGGCTTCCAGGCCCAGAATAAAGAATGTTTCTGCTATTTGGCGGCTGCTCGCTGTCTGCGCTGGGGCCCCAGCCTCCCCTGCTCGGTCAGCCCCGGGTGCCCCGTTGGCTGTTTCCAGGCCTTCTGAGGTCGTGGTGGTAAGTGCGCAGGTGTCACCTGGCTTTAGTGGCCTGCAGGGCCACCCAAGGCCCACTCTGCCCACAGGATGTTTCTGCCCCATCACCAGCACCCAGGGCCCATTTCCTTTCTCTCAGCGGGGAGGCTCCACACCGGGCAGTACTCAGAGGCTACATCTCCATGCTTGGGGGTCACTGAGGATCGCCCCGGGCTGCCCACACACAGGGCATAAGTACTATCCCTTTGAGCTGGGTCCCAGCCTCAGACCTGTCTCCGTCCACCCTGGCCACCTTCTGTTAAGTGGCTACAAGACTGAGCTCAGCTGCCAACTGAGACATACAGAGAGAGGACAGATATTTCAGGGTTTATTCACATGCAGAGAAACACACTCATACAAGGGACTCAGCGCTGAGGGTTCGTAAGCTGGGACCGGGTCCATGGGCTTGAAACCCAGAGTACTGGACTGAGTTTTCTTTTATACATTTCATTTTTTTTCTTTTTGGGTGACACCAGGCAATGCTCAGGGGTTATTCCTGGCTCTGCACTCAGGAATTACTTCTGGCGGTGCTTGGGGACCATATGGGATGCCGGGGATCGAATCTGGGTCAGCTGTTCGCAAAGGGAAAATGCCGGCCCCGCTGTGCTAACACTCCGGCCCCAGATAGTTTCTCTCCTTTTTTTTCTTTTCCCAAATTTTATTACACCACATTTAGATATACAATTGCAAGATGCTCATGTAGAGTTTTGGTTCTACAGTGTTCCAACACCCATACCTCCACCCAAACCCATCTCCCATCACCAAAGTCCCCACCTCTCTCCCCCTCCCACACCTCAACTACTTGGCGGGTTCTGTATGTCTTTTCTCTCCTCTCTATCTCTCCCTCCCGCCAAACTTTCCTGCACATCATAGAATGCAGTACATTAAAGGAATAGTTTCTCTTTTAACAATGGAGTCTCAGTGGTTCTGCCTCACTTCATCTTCTGGAGCTCCTGGAACTCTGCTGTTCCGGCAGTCGGTGGCTTCCCGCGGGTTGGCTTGTGTGAGCCTGAGACCATCAGCATGGGGACTATTATCCAGGGCCCCACAGGGGCTGTGGCCTCACAACAGAGCATAAACTGCCTCCAGATTGGGGCTTCCCCAGAGGTCCACCATGGTGGCATTCGAGATGGCCCTGGAGTCCGCCACGCCAGGCCCTAGTAGGTGGCCCTTGGAGGCAAAGGGAGCTGAGGACGCTCGTGTGTGTGTGTGTGTGTGTGTGTGTGTGTGTGTGTGTGTGTGTGATGTTGGGGGGTAGGGAGAGGGCTGAGGGGCGAGACAAGACCCTGCTGAGGAGGGTCCCAATGGCCTCTCTGGAGTTTGCCTTTAGGGGCCCGAGTCACCCAGAGGTGCTCAGGACTTATTCCTGGGTCTGTGCTAGGGATCACTCCTGGGTGCCTGAGAGCAAACCTGAGTCGGCTGTGTGCAAGTCAGGGGCCTTCCCGCTGTGACTGTCTCTCCGCCCCCGCTTGCTTTCATCCTCTGTGCGTCGAGGTGCAGATGGGAACCGCGGGTGTGTTTGGGAACGGGCTCTTCCCTGCCCCCTGCCAGGCACTGCGCCACAATCTGTGGGTGCTCACGCCAGCCCGGGCTGGCACCCCACATGCTGCGCGGTCCCATTTCACTCCCACTTTTTTCACTCCCACCCCTTGCAGTGCCAGGTCCTTACCCCTGAGAGACCCACGCTCCAGCCCCGAGTCCTGTAACCCCTCACTTTGCCGTCGGCCTCACTCTCACCGTAACAGGAGAGGAAGCAGGGGGCTCGGCTGCGTCAGCGGGGCTGTGTCACGCAGGTTTCTACACGGATTTCTGGCCTGGACCCTGCTCTCTCTGAGGCCCGCCCACAGAGGGTCAGGCTGGGTCCATTGCACAAGGGGGGCAGAGCCTACCCCAGGAGTAAAGGCTGTTCAAAGGCTCTAGCACACCCCGCTGCCCAGCCCGGGATTCATCTCTGGGGCGTCTGCACTACTCAGCAACATACACATGCCCGTTAGTTCCTTGTTTTTTTTTTTCTTTTTTCTTTTTGGGTCACACCCGGCGATGCTCAGGGGTTACTCCTGGCTCTGCACTCAGGAATTACTCCTGGCGGTGCTCGGGGGACCATATGGGATGCCGGGAATCAAACCTGGGTTGGCTGTGTGCAAGGCAAACGCCCTCCCCGCTATGCTATCGCTCCGCCCCCTTGTTTGGTTTTTGTTGTATATTTTGGCCACATTCTGTGGTACTCAGGCCTTACTCCTGGTTCTGCATTTAGGGATCACTCCTGGAGGTGCTCAGGGAACATAGGAGGATCAAACCCAGGTTGGCATGTGCAAGGCAGGCGCCCTGCCTGCTGTACTATCTCTCCAGCCCAAGTTCCTGTTTTGTTTTCCTTAAAACACACACTCACACACACACACACGGCAGCATTCCTTGCACATGCTTCTTCATTGTCTATTCTCCCCACTTCATATCTTTTAAATAGATTTACAAGAAGTTTATTTTATTTTTGTTTTTGTGCTCAAGGGTTACCCCTGACTCTGCATTCAAGGATCACTCCTGACAGGGTTCAGGAAACCATACGTGGTGTGAGGGATCGATTGCATCCAGTCAGCTGCATGCACGGCAAGAGCCCTACTCACTTTGTGTTTTGGTTTATGGGCCACATCCCAGCAGTGCTCAGTGTCGGCTCCTGGCTCTATGCTGGCCATTTCGGCAGTGCTGGGAGTTCATACAAGGTGCCAGGGATCGACTTGGATTGGTTGCGCGGTGAGACAAGCACTGTTCCCGCTGTACTAGCTCTCCTGACCCCTTTGTTGTTGCTTTTAAACAATGGTCCAGGGCCTGAGTGATAGTCCAGCGGGTGGGGCACTTGCCTTGCACTTGGCAGACCCAGGTTCGATCCCTGGCATCCCATGTAGTCCCCAAGTACCGCCAGGAGTAGTTCCTGAGTGCAGAGCCAGGAGAAACCCCTGAGCATTGCTGGGTGTGACCCAGAAAGCTAACATAAAATAAAAATAAATAATGGTCCACTCCTAGTAATTATTCCTGTTTTTCTTTGGGGGCCACACTTAGCTGTGCTCAAGGATTACTCCTGGCTCTGCACTTAGAAATCACTCCTGGTGGGGCTGGAGCAATAGCACATCAGGTAGGGTGTTTGCCTTGCCCGCGGCCGACCTGGGTTTGATCCCTGGCATCCCATAGGGTCCCCAGGCACTGCTGGGAGTAATTCCTGAGCAAGGAGCCAGGAGTAACCCCTGATCATTACTGGGTGTGACCCCCAAAAAGAAATCACTCCTGGTGGTGTTTGGGGGACCATATGGCATGCGGGATCAAACCTGGGTTGGCAAATTCCTCCCCACTGTGCTATCGCTCTGGCCCCACATCCAGCAATTCTGCAGTGAGTCGGACCATTTGGTGCCAGGGAGCAAAATCCAGGCCTCGGTCACGCTAAGCCTGTTCTTGACCCCTTGCAGGTTTTTTTTTTTTGGGAGGTCACACCCAGCAATGCTCAGGGGTTACTCCTGTTACTCCTGGCTCTGCACTCAGGAATGCCTCCTGCCAGTATCCAGTCACTTCTCCTCTGGGGACAGGGCCTGGCTCTCCCGCCATGCCCAGTCTAGGAGACTGCCCAGCAGCCGGGGCAGCCCTCTCCCAACCCCAGTCACAGCTCTGCTCCCCCACCCCGTGCCCTGGGGAGTGTATGACTAAAGGACGGGCGTCTCCAGGGTCAGCGGTTCTCCACAAGCCTGTGCCCTCCCAGTGCTCCGGTGTCCTCCCGATCCCCGTGGGGGCACTTGTGCAGCCAGAGGTTTGTCCTCAGACCCACTGGCCACCCCTGCGGGCAGCAGGACCAGCTTCCCCAGGGGCATCACAGGGCAGAGGAGAAGATGCCCGCGGCTGGCACAGGCTTGGCGTGTGGAGCCCCCGGGTCCGCTCCCTGCTTCAAAAGGCCACATGTGGCTCAAGAACCAAAAACAGGATCCAGAGAGAGTGTCTGGAGGTTAAGGCACTGGCCTTGCGCGTGGTTGACCCCAGTTCAATTCCTGGCACCACATACGGTTCCCTGAGCCTGCCAGGAGTAATCCCTGAGCACATAGCCGGGAGTGAGTGTTGCAGAGCGTGGGCCCAAACTAAAAACAAGGGGCCGGAGCGATAGTCCAGCGGTAGGGCGTTTGCCTTGCACGAGGCCAGCCCAAGCCGGCCAGGGTTCGATTCCCGGCATCCCATATGGTCTCCCGAGCACTGCCAGGAGTGATTCCTGAGTGCAGAGCCAGGAGAAACCCCTGAGCATCGCCGGTGTGACCCAAAAAGCAAAAAAAAACCAGCAGGGGCTGGGGCCATAGCACAGCGGGAGGGCCTTTGCCTTGCACGCGGCTGACCCAGGTTCGATCCCCGGCATCCCATATGGTCCCCCGAGCACCGCCAGGAGTGATTCCTGAGTGCAGAGCCAGGAGAAACCCCTGAGCATCGCGGGTGTGACCCCACCCCCCAAAAAAAAACCCAGAAAACCAGTAGCTTCCCATGGTAGGGGTGGGCTGGGGAGGGTCCTGCTGGGAAAGCCGAGCAGTGTGTGCCTAAGATCGATGGCTGTGTGCCCACCCTGTAGCTGGGAGCTGCCCCTGCGTTACCGGCCATTTAGTAGCGCTCCTGACTGCCCCTTAGCTAGTGCCCTTAGCGTTCCCTCTGACCTGACCGCCAGCTGTGTCTGTCTCTCTGGGGAGCAGACTCCCCGCTGAGAACCCGAGCCCAAATTCAGCACCACAGCTGTCCATCCGTGTGTCCAGGGGGCTGGACAGGCCGGCAGAATGGACAGGGGACTGCTCGGACTACCGCTGCCTCAAATCTCACTAACAGTAACTCTTTCCTTTGTTGACTGCCCCCACCCCGACATAGCGCTCATGGATGTTCAGGGCCCCAGGCCCATCCATCTCCCTCAACAGGAATCCCGTCCGGCCAGCGACCAGCTGCCTCGGTGACTCGGGCTCATTCGCTTGATGAATTCTGCCTCTCTGTCCGTGCCCCCTGAATTCTCTCTTCCAAAGCTGGACATAGCGCTCTGGGGTGTCTGGGCGATGAAGGGACAATCTAGGTAAAGACTCAGAACTGTGCCAGGGACAGAATGACGCCACAGGTGCAGCTTAGAGCAACTTTGGGAGTGCCCCTGTGCTGGGGGTGAAGCAGGCGTCCCTGGGCTCTGTGACCCTGTGTGGGGTGTGAAGCAGGCGTCCCTGGGCTCGGTGCCCCTGTGCTGGGGTGTGAAGCAGGCGTCCCTGGGCCTCGGAGCCCCTGTGCTGGGTGTGAAGCAGGCGTCCCTGGGCTCGGAGCCCCTGTGCTGGGGTGTGAAGCAGGTGTCCCTGGGCTCGGTGCCCCTGTGTGGGGTGTGAAGCAGGCGTCCCTGGGCTCGGTGCCCCTGTGCTGGGGTGTGAAGCAGGCGTCCCTGGGCTCGGTGCCCCTGTGCTGGGGTGTGAAGCAGGCGTCCCTGGGCTCGGAGCCCCTGTGTGGGGTGTGAAGCAGGCGTCCCTGGGCTCGGAGCCCCTGTGCTGGGGTGTGAAGCAGGCGTCCCTGGGCTCGGTGCCCCTGTGTGGGGTGTGAAGCAGGCGTCCCTGGGCTCGGAGCCCCTGTGTGGGGTGTGAAGCAGGCGTCCCTGGGCTCGGAGCCCCTGTGCTGGGGTGTGAAGCAGGCATCCCTGGGCTCGGAGCCCCTGTGTGGGGTGTGAAGCAGGCGTCCCTGGGCTCGGAGCCCCTGTGCTGGGGTGTGAAGCAGGCGTCCCTGGGCTCGGTGCCCCTGTGTGGGGTGTGAAGCAGGCGTCCCTGGGCTCGGAGCCCCCTGTGCTGGGGTGTGAAGCAGGCATCCCTGGGCTCGGAGCCCCTGTGCTGGGGTGTGAAGCAGGCGTCCCTGGGCTCGTGCCCCTGTGTGGGGTGTGAAGCAGGCGTCCCTGGGCTCGGTGCCCCTGTGCTGGGGTGTGAAGCAGGCGTCCCTGGGCTCGGTGCCCCTGTGCTGGGGTGTGAAGCAGGCGTCCCTGGGCTCGGTGCCCCTGTGCTGGGGTGTGAAGCAGGCGTCCCTGGGCTCGGAGCCCCTGTGCTGGGTGTGAAGCAGGCGTCCCTGGGCTCTGTGCCCCTGCGCTGGGGTGTGAAGCAGGCGTCCCTGGGCTCGGAGCCCCTGTGCTGGGGTGTGAAGCAGGCGTCCCTGGGCTCGGAGCCCCTGTGCTGGGGTGTGAAGCAGGCGTCCCTGGGCTCGGAGCCCCTGTGCTGGGGTGTGAAGCAGGCGTCCCTGGGCTCGGAGCCCCTGTGCTGGGTGTGAAGCAGGCGTCCCTGGGCTCGGTGACCCTGTTCTGGGGTGTGAAGCAGGCGTCCCTGGGCTCGGTGCCCCTGTGCTGGGGTGTGAAGCAGGCGTCCCTGGGCTCGGAGCCCCTGTGCTGGGTGTGAAGCAGGCGTCCCTGGGCTCGGTGACCCTGTTCTGGGGTGTGAAGCAGGCGTGCCTGGGCTCGGTGCCCCTGTGCTGGGTGTGAAGCAGGCGTCCCTAGGCTCGGTGCCCCTGTGTGGGGTGTGAAGCAGGAGTCCCTGGGCTCGGTGCCCCTGTGCTGGGGGTGTGAAGCAGGCGTCCCTGGGCTCGGTGCCCCTGTGTGGGGTGTGAAGCAGGCGTCCCTGGGCTCGGAGCCCCTGTGCTGGGGTGTGAAGCAGGCGTCCCTGGGCTCGGTGCCCCTGTGGGGGGTGTGAAGCAGGCGTCCCTGGGCTCGGAGCCCCTGTGTGGGGTGTGAAGCAGGCGTCCCTGGGCTCGGAGCCCCTGTGCTGGGGTGTGAAGCAGGCATCCCTGGGCTCGGAGCCCCTGTGGGGTGTGAAGCAGGCGTCCCTGGGCTCGGAGCCCCTGTGCTGGGGTGTGAAGCAGGCGTCCCTGGGCTCGGTGCCCCTGTGTGGGGTGTGAAGCAGGCGTCCCTGGGCTCGGAGCCCCTGTGCTGGGGTGTGAAGCAGGCATCCCTGGGCTCGGAGCCCCTGTGCTGGGGTGTGAAGCAGGCGTCCCGGGCTCGGTGCCCCTGTGTGGGGTGTGAAGCAGGCGTCCCTGGGCTCGGTGCCCCTGTGCTGGGGTGTGAAGCAGGCGTCCCTGGGCTCGGTGCCCCTGTGTGGGGTGTGAAGCAGGCGTCCCTGGGCTCGGAGCCCCTGTGCTGGGGTGTGAAGCAGGCATCCCTGGGCTCGGAGCCCCTGTGCTGGGGTGTGAAGCAGGCGTCCCTGGGCTCGGTGCCCCTGTGTGGGGGTGTGAAGCAGGCGTCCCTGGGCTCGGTGCCCCTGTGCTGGGGTGTGAAGCAGGCGTCCCTGGGCTCTGTGACCCTGTGCTGGGGTGTGAAGCAGGCGTCCCTGGGCTCGGTGCCCCTGTGCTGGGGTGTGAAGCAGGCGTCCCTGGGCTCGGAGCCCCTGTGCTGGGTGTGAAGCAGGCGTCCCTGGGCTCTGTGCCCCTGCGCTGGGGTGTGAAGCAGGCGTCCCTGGGCTCGGAGCCCCTGTGCTGGGGTGTGAAGCAGGCGTCCCTGGGCTCGGAGCCCCTGTGCTGGGGTGTGAAGCAGGCGTCCCTGGGCTCGGAGCCCCTGTGCTGGGGTGTGAAGCAGGCGTCCCTGGGCTCGGAGCCCCTGTGCTGGGTGTGAAGCAGGCGTCCCTGGGCTCGGTGACCCTGTTCTGGGGTGTGGAAGCAGGCGTCCCTGGGCTCGGTGCCCCTGTGCTGGGGTGTGAAGCAGGCGTCCCTGGGCTCCGGAGCCCCTGTGCTGGGTGTGAAGCAGGCGTCCCTGGGCTCGGTGACCCTGTTCTGGGGTGTGAAGCAGGCGTGCCTGGGCTCGCTGCCCCTGTGCTGGGTGTGAAGCAGGCGTCCCTAGGCTCGGTGCCCCTGTGTGGGGTGTGAAGCAGGAGTCCCTGGGCTCGGTGCCCCTGTGCTGGGGGTGTGAAGCAGGCGTCCCTGGGCTCGGTGCCCCTGTGCTGGGGTGTGAAGCAGGCGTCCCTGGGCTCGGAGCCCCTGTGTGGGGTGTGAAGCAGGCGTCCCTGGGCTCGGAGCCCCTGTGCTGGGGTGTGAAGCAGGCGTCCCTGGGCTCGGTGCCCCTGTGTGGGGTGTGAAGCAGGCGTCCCTGGGCTCGGAGCCCCTGTGTGGGGTGTGAAGCAGGCGTCCCTGGGCTCGGAGCCCCTGTGCTGGGGTGTGAAGCAGGCATCCCTGGGCTCGGAGCCCCTGTGTGGGGTGTGAAGCAGGCGTCCCTGGGCTCGGAGCCCCTGTGCTGGGGTGTGAAGCAGGCGTCCCTGGGCTCGGTGCCCCTGTGTGGGGTGTGAAGCAGGCGTCCCTGGGCTCGAGCCCCTGTGCTGGGGTGTGAAGCAGGCATCCCTGGGCTCGAGCCCCTGTGCTGGGGTGTGAAGCAGGCGTCCCTGGGCTCGGTGCCCCTGTGTGGGGTGTGAAGCAGGCGTCCCTGGGCTCGGTGCCCCTGTGCTGGGGTGTGAAGCAGGCGTCCCTGGGCTCGGTGCCCCTGTGCTGGGGTGTGAAGCAGGCGTCCCTGGGCTCGGTGCCCCTGTGCTGGGGTGTGAAGCAGGCGTCCCTGGGCTCGGAGCCCCTGTGCTGGGTGTGAAGCAGGCGTCCCTGGGCTCTGTGCCCCTGCGCTGGGGTGTGAAGCAGGCGTCCCTGGGCTCGGAGCCCCTGTGCTGGGGTGTGAAGCAGGCGTCCCTGGGCTCGGAGCCCCTGTGCTGGGGTGTGAAGCAGGCGTCCCTGGGCTCGAGCCCCTGTGCTGGGGTGTGAAGCAGGCGTCCCTGGGCTCGGAGCCCCTGTGCTGGGGTGTGAAGCAGGCGTCCCTGGGCTCGGTGACCCTGTTCTGGGGTGTGAAGCAGGCGTCCCTGGGCTCGGTGCCCTGTGCTGGGGTGTGAAGCAGGCGTCCCTGGGCTCGGAGCCCCTGTGCTGGGTGTGAAGCAGGCGTCCCTGGGCTCGGTGACCCTGTTCTGGGGTGTGAAGCAGGCGTCCCTGGGCTCGGTGCCCCTGTGTGGGGTGTGAAGCAGGAGTCCCTGGGCTCGGTGCCCCTGTGCTGGGGGTGTGAAGCAGGCGTCCCTGGGCTCGGTGCCCCTGTGCTGGGGTGTGAAGCAGGCGTCCCTGGGCTCGGAGCCCCTGTGTGGGGTGTGAAGCAGGCGTCCCTGGGCTCGGAGCCCCTGTGCTGGGTGTGAAGCAGGCGTCCCTGGGCTCGGTGCCCCTGTGTGGGGTGTGAAGCAGGCGTCCCTGGGCTCGGAGCCCCTGTGTGGGGTGTGAAGCAGGCGTCCCTGGGCTCGGAGCCCCTGTGCTGGGGTGTGAAGCAGGCATCCCTGGGCCTGAGCCCCTGTGTGGGGTGTGAAGCAGGCGTCCCTGGGCTCGGAGCCCCTGTGCTGGGGTGTGAAGCAGGCGTCCCTGGGCTCGGTGCCCCTGTGTGGGGTGTAAGCAGGCGTCCCTGGGCTCGGAGCCCCTGTGCTGGGGTGTGAAGCAGGCATCCCTGGGCTCGGAGCCCCTGTGCTGGGGTGTGAAGCAGGCGTCCCTGGGCTCGGTGCCCCTGTGGGGGGTGTGAAGCAGGCGTCCCTGGGCTCGGTGCCCCTGTGCTGGGGTGTGAAGCAGGCGTCCCTGGGCTCGGTGCCCCTGTGCTGGGGTGTGAAGCAGGCGTCCCTGGGCTCGGTGCCCCTGTGCTGGGGTGTGAAGCAGGCGTCCCTGGGCTCGGAGCCCCTGTGCTGGGTGTGAAGCAGGCGTCCCTGGGCTCTGTGCCCCTGCGCTGGGGTGTGAAGCAGGCGTCCCTGGGCTCGGTGCCCCTGTGCTGGGGTGTGAAGCAGGCGTCCCTGGGCTCGAGCCCCTGTGCTGGGGTGTGAAGCAGGCGTCCCTGGGCTCGGAGCCCCTGTGCTGGGGTGTGAAGCAGGCGTCCCTGGGCTCGGAGCCCCTGTGCTGGGTGTGAAGCAGGCGTCCCTGGGCTCGGTGACCCTGTTCTGGGGTGTGAAGCAGGCGTCCCTGGGCTCGGTGCCCCTGTGCTGGGGTGTGAAGCAGGCGTCCCTGGGCTCGGAGCCCCTGTGCTGGGTGTGAAGCAGGCGTCCCTGGGCTCGGTGACCCTGTTCTGGGGTGTGAAGCAGGCGTGCCTGGGCTCGGTGCCCCTGTGCTGGGTGTGAAGCAGGCGTCCCTAGGCTCGGTGCCCCTGTGTGGGGTGTGAAGCAGGAGTCCCTGGGCTCGGTGCCCCTGTGCTGGGGTGTGAAGCAGGCGTCCCTGGGCTCGGTGCCCCTGTGCTGGGGTGTGAAGCAGGCGTCCCTGGGCTCGGAGCCCCTGTGTGGGGTGTGAAGCAGGCGTCCCTGGGCTCGGAGCCCCTGTGCTGAGTGTGAAGCAGGCGTCCCTGGGCTCGGTGCCCCTGTGTGGGGTGTGAAGCAGGCGTCCCTGGGCTCGGAGCCCCTGTGTGGGGGTGTGAAGCAGGCGTCCCTGGGCTGGAGCCCCTGTGCTGGGGTGTGAAGCAGGCATCCCTGGGCTCGGAGCCCCTGTGTGGGGGTGTGAAGCAGGCGTCCCTGGGCTCGGAGCCCCTGTGCTGGGGTGTGAAGCAGGCGTCCCTGGGCTCGGTGCCCCTGTGTGGGGTGTGAAGCAGGCGTCCCTGGGCTCGGAGCCCCTGTGCTGGGGTGTGAAGCAGGCATCCCTGGGCTCGGAGCCCCTGTGCTGGGGTGTGAAGCAGGCGTCCCTGGGCTCGGTGCCCCTGTGTGGGGTGTGAAGCAGGCGTCCCTGGGCTCGGTGCCCCTGTGCTGGGGTGTGAAGCAGGCGTCCCTGGGCTCGAGCCCCTGTGCTGGGTGTGAAGCAGGCGTCCCTGGGCTCTGTGCCCCTGCGCTGGGGTGTGAAGCAGGCGTCCCTGGGCTCGGAGCCCCTGTGCTGGGGTGTGAAGCAGGCGTCCCTGGGCTCGGAGCCCCTGTGCTGGGTGTGAAGCAGGCGTCCCTGGGCTCGGAGCCCCTGTGCTGGGGTGTGAAGCAGGCGTCCCTGGGCTCGGAGCCCCTGTGCTGGGTGTGAAGCAGGCGTCCCTGGGCTCGGTGACCCTGTTCTGGGGTGTGAAGCAGGCGTCCCTGGGCTCGGTGCCCCTGTGCTGGGGTGTGAAGCAGGCGTCCCTGGGCTCGGAGCCCCTGTGCTGGGTGTGAAGCAGGCGTCCCTGGGCTCGGTGACCCTGTTCTGGGGTGTGAAGCAGGCGTGCCTGGGCTCGGTGCCCCTGTGCTGGGTGTGAAGCAGGCGTCCCTAGGCTCGGTGCCCCTGTGTGGGGTGTGAAGCAGGAGTCCCTGGGCTCGGTGCCCCTGTGTGGGGTGTGAAGCAGGAGTCCCTGGGCTCGGTGCCCCTGTGCTGGGGGTGTGAAGCAGGCGTCCCTGGGCTCGGTGCCCCTGTGCTGGGGTGTGGAGGAGAAGCAGGTAGTCGTGGGTCTCGGTGCCCCTGCAGGCTGATACTGAGTGTGCCAGGAGAGCGGCCTGTCTGCAGTGGGCTGCCTAGGGCAGCAGGTGTGGCCGTGGATGTTGCCCCCTCGGAGGAGAAGGGCAGAGATGCAAGGAACTGGAGGCAACCCACGTAGCCCATGGCAGACCCAAAGCCTCAGACCCCAAGAAAAGAGGGCTCAGTGGTTCTGGTTCCAGCCCTGCCACAGCCCTGTTCATGGCGTGAACTGACCAGTCTTCTAGGATGAGATTCATTGGCTATGGTGTGTGGGTCCCTTCCTGCTAGTGCTTGGACCAGCAGTGCATGGGCCAGCCGGCGCTACTGTCATGGGTGTAGAGCCGGGGTCGGAGCCAGCTAGGCTCCTGCTAGGCTCCTGCTAGGCTCCTGCTAGGCTCCTGCTAGGCTCGAGCCACATCCCTGGTTCAGAAGACTAGACTTGGGCAGGTGTCGGGTAGCTGTTGGGCCCCACGAAGTGGTGCTTAGGGGCTGTTTCTGGCTTTTATCTATTTATTTATTTATGTATCTATTTATCTATTCATTCATTCATTTATCTATTCATTCATTCATTCATTCATTTATTTATTTATTTTTTGCTTTTTGGGTCACACCGGAAATGCTCAGGGGTTACTCCTGGGTCTACACTCAGGAATTACTCCTGGCGTTGCTTAGGGGACCATATGGGATGCCAGAGATCCCAGGGTTGGCTACGTGCAAGGCAAATGCCCTACCCGCTGTGCTATCGCTCTGGCTCCTGTTTCTGGCTCAAAGACTACATTTAAATCAAATCAAAGAGGCTTGTAAAATTGTTGGCATGGGGTTGGAGCGATAGTAACGGAGGGTAGGGCTCTTGGCTTGCACAGAGCCCACCTGGCTTCTGTCCCCTTCATCCCATTTGGTCCCCTGAGTCCTCCAGGGGTGATTCCTGAGTGAACAGCCAGGGTAAGCCCAGAGCACTGCCAGATGTGCCCAGAAACAAACAAACAAACAAACAAACAAAAAGAACAAATAAAATTGTTGACACTTAGGGGGCTAGAGAGATCAGTACAGTAGAAAAGTGGAGCCATCAAGCGTAGACTCAGTTGTGAGGGAGAGCTGCCAGCCAGCTCTCCCCTAGCTCAGCTGACCATGAGGCCCCCAGGAGGCAAGATGGGTTTTGGGAGTGGGCCCATCACCTCTGTAGGGCCTTGGAAACAGCTGGATGAGACTCCGCCTCACCATAGGACACCACTGCTCATCAAAACCCGCCCAAGAGAGACACTGATCAAGACCAGCTTCACAGAGTTCAAGCCTGCTTGCGACCGCATAGTACATCAAACTAGTGGAACCAATCATGTCTTAGAATATATTACGATCCACAATGTGTAAGAAAGGGAAGCGAGAAGGAGGGAGAGAGAGAGAAAGGGAGATAAAGAACCTGCCCTGGAGGGAGGCTGGGGAAAGGGGAGGGAAGTGGGGACATTTAATTGGTACGGGTGGAGGGATGGGTGTTAGAACACTGTAAAACCAGAACTCAAACATGAACATCTTGTAATTGTGTATCTAACGGTGGTATAATAAAAAATAAGAAAAGGGAAGTGTTTGGCTTGTACATGGCCGACCCAGGTTTGGCCCCATAGTCCCCCTGAGCCCTGCCAGGACTGAGTCCTGAGCACAGAGCCAGGAGTAACCCTAAGTGTGGCCCAAAAACAAGTGAACACTTGGGGACTGGAGAGTCAGTCGCAGGGTTAAGATCTTGCTCCCTCCCAGCTGACTCCGGTTTGGCCTCTAGCACCTCATCCGCAGATGAGGTCAGGAGTGACCCCTTTAGCATGGAGCCAGGATTAAGCCCACACTGCCAGCTGTGGCCCAAACCCAAACCCTTCCCCAAAAAAAAAGTTGTGTATGGATGCCCACGGCATGGCACACAACAGCCCGTATCCTCCCAGCTTCCGGATGCTCCTTCCTCTTCCTGACCTCCAGGATTCAAGGCCAGGTGGGCAGAATCCACAGAGGGACAGCCATGGCCACTGCAGCAGGTGTCCTGAGACAGGGCCGCACGCTTCCGCCCCATGGCCGGCTGAGACCTCAGCAAGGTCGCTTGGCCTTTGGGACGCTAGTCTCTCACAGGTCAGCTGGGGATGGGGTGCTCCAGTGGGTCCCACACAGAATCGCTTCTCAGGCCGGGATCCCTGAGCCAGCAGGACTGGCAGCCCCGCCTGGGTACCGGTGAGAAATGTGGATTCTCAGGCCCCACCCCAGCATGAATCAGGGGCTCTGGGAACAAGTCCCAGCAGTTGTGTTTCGACAAGTCTTCAGCGCTTCTGATGCATGCTGTTAGCGGGGAGGGGCGCGTCCAGGGGTGTGGAGGGGCCATTCCCAGCTCAGTGCTTGGGGTCACTTCTGGCAGTGCTAGGGGACCTGGCGGTGCTGGCAGTCCAACCAGTGTCAGCTGCATTGAAGGAAAATGTCTGTTTTGTTTGTTTCATTTGGGGGCTACACGTGGTGGTGCTCAGGGCTTATTCCTGGCTCAGTGCACAGAAATCAACCCTGGTGGTGCTCAGGGGACCATGTGGGATGCCAGGGATCAAACCTGGGTTGGCTGCGTGCAAAGCAAACGCCCTCCCCTCTGGACAATCGCTCCAGCCCCCGGACTGCGTTCTTGCAGCAGGCGCAGGCTGACAGCGCGGTGTCTGTGCAGCGCGTGGCAAGTCTCCAAGTGGCTCAGTGTGTAACTGTCTGCAGTGTTCACAGTGGTCTCAGGGATGGGCATTGCCCTCATGCCCACGGTACAGAGGACTCCAAGGGTTGTGGGAGGGCACGGCACATTTTCACCGGACCGGCACTATTTGGAGCAGGGAGGAAACCGCCGGGCCCCAAGAGAAAGCTTGGGGCTCCCTCGCTCGCCCCCACCCTGGGCTCAGCCTCCCTCTGGGCTGCCTGCCCCAGCTCTCCCCACGCTGCTCTGCACTCCGGCCCTCCCAGACACCAGTCCACAGCCACGCTGCTGACCGCCAGTCCAAACTGGCCCATTTATTTCCCAGCCACACAGGTGAGAGTCATACAGCCAGGAGTCCGCGCGCCCTCCCGGCCTTCACAGCAGCTCAACTCTGGGAAATGCCGTTGGGGGTGGGTGAGCTGTATAAGAGGAAGGGAAGGAGCCAGGCATCGGGTGGGCTTTGCTTCTGAAGCACCCCAAACGCGCCCCCAGTTCTCCCGAGACACGCTACCTGTTGTCCTCACAACCCAAGACCACATAAAGATCCGGCCTCTTGCCCAAGGGAGCGTGGCCAGAGAGGTGTCTCCGGGCTCTGAACAGGCTTTGCAGATAGGAGGCCCAGTGCCAACCCTGCACACTGCAGTGCCCTAGGTACTGTTGGGAGTCACCCCCCACACGGTGAGCTAGGAGCATCCCTGAGCACTGCTTCACAGCCCCCCACAAAACCCCAAAGGGAAGCGCTTCCAAGCTGCCCACTACCAGCCACTCCTCTGCGGGCGGGTCCCTCCTACCCTTCCTCCTCCTCTGCGGGGTCCCTCCTACCCTTCCTCCTCCTCTGCGGGGTCCCTCCTACCCTTTTCCTTTTTCCCAGGCATGCAGCCCCACTACCTGCAGACAGATGGCGGTGGCAACAGCGTTGCTGGCCATTATATTTTGCAGCCAAATGTGCTCCCTGAATACCATCATCTTCAATATAGGGGCTATACCTGTGGGGATGGAGTCAGGGTCCCTCTCGTTGATGCCCCAATATTTGGTGTCTGGGCTCTGAGTACTACAGGGCGTCTACAGGGCCGTGATGGCTGGGGCCTGACCTCGGGCCCTGCACACGAGCGGTCACTGCCAACATCTGCCGTGCTCTGAATGGCCATGCTGCCACTCCCAACTTGCTTGCAACATTCCCGCCTACAGCAAACTCCTGCCCCCTCCGTGTTCCCCAGACCTCCCGGCACCTACATTATTAGGGCTCTGTAATACTGAGGGGCCTGCAGAGCTGGGGCTGGGACCCCAAGCCCCACACGGACAACCCCAGCACCCAGTCCTCCAGCTCCTGCCGGGGTCGGAATCGAGAGGTAAGCCTTCCACTGCTGCCCCCACCCCACTCTTGCCACATCTGTCTCCCCTTCCTAGGACTTTCGAGCCCTCCCTGACTCGGGGCCAGGAACAAATGCCCGGCCCGGCTTCTCCACATGTGCGGCCCTCGCGTGTCTTCTGTGCTGGCATCTCACCTCCATCATCACCTTCTGGTGTGGCATATGATGGACCGGAAAGAGCCACCCAGAGCGCCCTGCACCCTGCCTTAGTGGGGGCTGCCACCAGGCCTTGCTCCCTTCCCCTCCCCGCCCCTGCTTTCAGAGCCTGCTCAGTAGGTCCCGCGGGTGGGAATGCTGCCAGGAAGCCTGCGACAAGCTAACCGTACCCAATGGAGGCCCCTGGCGCTCCTCCACCCGCTCCCACCCCCTACCCCCACACGGCCACCACCCTCTCTCTCCCCACTCCTGCTCTTCCCCAGGGTCCTGCTCCTTGCTCCTTGCCCATCTGTCTTCAGGGAACCCAAACTCCTCCAATGTCTGTGCCAGGCACCTGCTGCCGCCCAGACTGGCCCGTTTGTCAGGGGCTGAGGTGCCGGGGCTCAGGACAGGGCTTTCCGTGGGTTCCAGAGTAGGCGTAGGAGATGGGGTGCCGGGTCCCAGGCCTCACGGTGAACGTGTTGACCGGGCTTCCATAGTGCGGGTGCCGTGGGGAGTCCTGCGACGGGGGAGGAGAGAAGGCACGTTAGCATCTGCAGCCGGTTAGTCGCTACCCACCCCCCATCTCCGCAACATTACAAGAGGAAGAGAGAGGTCAGCGGTGCGGTGTCTGCCCCCCACAAGCCCCGAACCGTCAACCCTGTTGTGGTGGTGGGGGCACTGGGCTGGGAGGGAGAGACCCCCAGCCTAACAGTTCTTTTTCTATTTTGCTTTTTCAGGTCACACTCAGTGATGCTCAGGGGTCACTCCCTGGCTCTGCACTCAGGAATTATTCCTGGCGGTGCTCGGAGGACCCTATGGGATGCCGGGAATCGAACCCGGTGAGCCACGTGCAAGGCAAATGCTCTTGCCCAGCCTAGCAGTTCTGGCTCCCCTGCAGGCTGGGAAGCAAGTGTGATTCCCTCTACTGGGAGCTCCTCTCGTCAGGCCACGGCCCCCATCGATTCGCTTTCTATGGGTGTTGGAAAACTACCAGTCCCACCCCCAAGGACCACTGGACACCCGACAGTTAGTTAGCCTGAAGCCCTGGGACAAGAGGGATTGACAAAGGGAGAGGAGGCGAGTGGAAAGAGGCGAGGGAGGGCCAGCTAGCGCCCCCTGCCGGGGCATCTCCTGCATCACCCACCGCTGAAGCCCAGGGAAAGGAAAGTGGCCGCGACTTGCCCCACCTGCAGGACCCCTTCCCTGGCTCACCTGCCGGCCCCGGGGCCGTAGCTGTAGTCGCCCGCGCCGGCCGCCTTGAACTTGGGCTCCCGCGCGCGCGCCCTCCAGCGACATCCTTCGCGCGTGCAGCCCTCCGGGAGCCGCGCGCCCCGCCGAGTTGACGCGCCGCATCTCGGGGCCGGCGGGGCCGGCGGGCGGCGGCCCGAAGCAGTTGGGGGTGCTGAGGCTGCGGGCCGTGGCCCCGCGGGGCAGTCCGGGGCCGCGCTGGGGCTCCCCCGACGTACAGGCGCTTCTTGATGAGCGACCGGCCGGAGCCCGAGAAGCGCTCCAGGCCCCCGACGCGGGTGTACAGAGGCCCCCGGCGGGCGCGCGGGAGAAGCCGCGGGGCGCCCCAGGTCCGCGAAGTGGTCGCTGCCCCGGGGAGGGGCTCCGGAAGCCCCTATAGTGCGGGGCCGGGGCCTGGGGCTCAGGGTCGCCGCTGAACTCGGGCGGCGGCGGGATGACCTCGAAGGTGAACTCCGGCTCCGCGTCCTCGTCCTCGCTGTCACCCCTCTTGTAGGACGGCGAAGGTGGGGACGAGAAGGACTTGGGCAGCTGGCGGCCGTGGGAGGACGCTGGCCTCTCCTTCCCCGGGGAGCCCTGGGGCTCCGCCTGGTCCAGCCTTGAGCCCAGCGCGGCTCTGTGCCGTCGGGGTCCCTGCGGGGCTGTGGTTTCCACTGTCCAGGTGCCGAGGGCTGCGTGGGCTCCTCGGCCTCTCTAAGGACCTTGGGCACCACCGTGAAGGAGTTGGGCCGGCCCTGGGTGTAGAAGATGCTGTCGGACCCGGCCTCTGGGTGGCCGCTGCTGTGGCCTCGCAGGCTCCCGGGCAGGGATGATCGGCCCAGGGCGGCCCCTCCGGGCCTGCCCTTCTGTGCCCGCTGCCGGGCGGCCAGGAGCAGGGCCATGGGGAGCCGCGCCCCACCACCTCGCCGGTCACCGGATGCCTGAGGAGTTCGTCCTGGGCTGCCTGGGACAAGGCCGGCTTGGCGGGCAGCCCCTGGGGCTCCTTGTCCTTCACCTCTGCCGATGCCCAGGGCCCAGCAGACTCCCCGCCTGCCACCGTGGGCCTCCCCAAGGCCACCTGTCCGCTGTGGCTGTTGTGGCTGCTGCGATGCGGCTGGTAGAGCCCAGCCGTGGATTTCTTCGGCGGGGGGGCAGGGGAAGGGAGAGCCTCAGGGGCGGGGGCCGCTCTTCCACCTCTGCCGCAGCCGGCTCCGCAGGGGTCCAGCAGTGCTGGCTTCTTCCACTGCCCGTTGGCTGGGGCCGGGGTCTTCTCTGTGGTTGTCCGCCAGGACGATGAGGTGGACAGAGGCGTGGCTTTAGGCGGTGAAGCCGACCCACATGGGGCAGAGCCAGGCAGGGCTTTGGGTGGCGTAGGGGGCCCGGAGGTGGCCTGAGTGGGCGGTGCAGGGGCCGGCAGAGGGGTGGTGACAGAGAGTGGCGGACTCCTGGCCGCCAGCTTGGAGACTCGGCCATTCTCAGGCCTGTGTTCGGGGCTCCGGCCCCATCCAGCCGAGGTTTGGGGGGCAGAGAGCCCAGGCTGGGCTTGGCTTCCCTCTCCGCTGATGAAGACAGCCGCGCCTCCAGCTCCTTCCTGATCTGCCGGACGCTGGGAGCTGGGGAGTCCTGGGGATGTAGTCCACGGGGGGCAGGGGCAGGCTGGGGCAGGCCTCCCTCTCCGGCACACCGCGTGGACTCTTCTCAGGGGCACTCGGGGCTCCTTCTCTGGCGGGCTCGGAGGAGCCTCCGTCTTTGGGGACTGGGGTCCTTCTTGCCCTCTTTTCCTTGGGGCCGGCGGCGGGACAGGGCCGCTGGCCAGCCCGCTCGTCCCTCCGGGCACCGCAGAGGTAGGCGGCCAGTTCACTGCGCAGCTTCTCCATCTGCCCGGGGTCCCACCCCGCGTCCAGGGCCGCGGAGGAGGAGGAAGAGGCTGTGTTCTCTGGGCTGGGGGCCTGGGCTTGGGCTTGGGGCAGGAGAGCTGGATTTGGATGGTTTCGTGGCGAGTTCAGGGGCGGGAACCACCTTCTCCGGCAATGGAGGGGCAGCTGGGGGGCAGCGGGGGTGCTGGGGGTGGGAGTGGAGGGGCGGGAGGGGGCAGGGGCGGGGCTGGGGGGTGGAGTCTGGGCTGGTTCACTGGTCCAAGCCTGGGGCCCGCCCTTCCTTGGACTAGCGGGGTGGGCAGCTGGGGGCTCCCTGGACTCCCGGGGCCGGCTGGCTCCGGATGCTGTCGGTGTGCGCGAGCGGCGGGCCGGATGCGGAAGCTGGGGGCAGAGGGAGGCGGCTGGGGGTCTGCTTGGTGATCCCATCCTCCTCTGCAGGGAGCTCCTGTGTTTCCTGAACTGGGATGGACGAAGTCCGGACCGGGTCGGAGGAGGGACTTTGAGTGAACGGGGGAATGTGAGGTGGGGGTCTGGCTTAGGTCCCAGGGGGCTCCCCCTGGGCTCCGCTGGGCTCCTGGGAGGGCTGGTCCCGGGCCCTCTGGCTGCCGCCCATTCAGTGCCACCTCAGACTTCCACTTGGTGACACCCCCAGGGGGAAAGAGGCGAGTCCCCGCTCTGTGAGGAGATACTGGAGCTGGGGGTCCGGGGCGGGCAAAGGGGGTGGGGCTGGAATGGTCAAGGGAGGGGAGGGAGGGATGAAGTCAGGAGGGGTGGGCGTGGATGGGGAGGGCAGGGCGGAGGAAGGCGTTGGGGCGGCCATGCTGGGCGGGGATGGGGGTTCCAGGAACAGGGGAGGTGGGGCGGAGCTGTGGAAGGAGGAGGTGGGGGGGGACCCCCTCCAGGTGGTGAAGCGTCCAGGTCCACGGGTGGCCCGGGGCTGGGCCCGGGGAGGCGGGGGATGGGTGGGTCCAGGCCATAGTGCCCAGGCCGTAGGTCCCCCACGGAGCTGTACAAGCGCAGGTTCCCGTTGACCAGTGAGCCTGGAAGAGGAGAGAGGGGAGCTGAGGAAGGCACCGGCGCCACGCGGGAGGGTGGGCTGCATTCACGGGATGCAGATCCCCACCACAACCGGGAATTCCCACGTGAGGGACTGTGCCCATGCCGCCAGAGCTATCCTGATAGGGCCCCCTGAGTGGCCCCGGCAGCCTCTGGAATGTTCTACACGTGCCCGAGTCACTCCCCTCCACCTGCTCTACCCAGTTCCGAGCCAGCATCCCGGACACCCTCTGGCAAGCTGAGCGCAGGAGAGCAGTAGACCGGTGGGGAGGGGCCAGGCTGAGCCGCTTCTGTCCCCACTGGGACATTCTGCCCCTCACCCTGCCCACATCCCTCTAAGCGACCCCTTTAACAATCTCTCTGAGTTCACCCCTTTGAGCTGGCCTTGTATTTCTCACAGGGAGTGTGGGGGGTGCAGAGCCAGAACGACCAGGGTTCAAAGCCCAGCTCTTCCACTTAGGGAGTCTCGGAAGCACTGATTAAGCGGGCTGAGCCTCGGTCTCGTCATCTAGGAAATGGGCGGATTGTCAGCGCTGGGCCTCATAAAGCTGTTGTAGGGAGCCTTCACTTGGTGCAGGTAAAGTGCCAGAGCTCGGCATGGACAGTGTCTGCAGATAGAAGCAGACAGACCTGGGGCGGAGCAATAGCCCAGTGGGTAGGGCGTTTGCCTTGCACGCGGCCAGCCCATGCCGCGCCTGGGTTCGATCCCCGGCATCCCATATGGTCCCCCCGAGCACCGCCAGGAGTGGTTCCTGAGCGCAAAGCCAGGAGTAACCCTTGAGCATTGCCGGGTGCGACACACACACACACACACAAAAGAAGCACACAGACCTGCAGCAGCTTCCGGGAGTGGAGGGGTGGAGCCTGGGGACCCGAAAGCCAAAGAACAGGGGGCGTGGCAGGAGCCAGCAATTCCTGTTTCCCAAGACCCTGAAGCTACCAAGAATGCAGCTGTCCACCTCCCAGAGCCCCCCCACCCCAGTTGATGTGGGGTTGACGTGGCGCTTCTGCTGAGGTGCTGATGGAGCCCCGGGCACACATCTATGGCTCTTGCACCCAATCTCCAGTGTCCTCCCCACTGTCTCTCAGGGATCCTCTCTTGGGATCTAGCAAAGAAATCTGCAGGGCCCCTCCCAGCTCTCTGACCTCAAAAATCACACCCATGGGGCTGGAGCCATAGTAGAAGCCCAGAGTGACTCCTCAGTGCAGAGCCGGAGCAACCCCTGAGCAGCGCCAGGTATGACCCCAAAACAAGCAAACAGAAGGTCACACAGAGAAGGTCAGTGGGGTGGTGGGGTGGGGAGGGGGCAGAAACTAATATCCACCAGCCCCCAAGTGCCTGGGGGGCACGCCTACAGATCAGCAAAACCCCAGCTCTTGCTTGGCATATGGTGGCACCGAGTGGGGGTCCCTGCAGATGCTTGTCCTTCAGCGCACCCCAGCCCTGGTGGCCCCCAGTTCCACATCCCAAGTAACCGTCAGACCTGATTATCTGTGGGAGTCGGCCTAGACACCGAAGTACTACTACACAGGCCACTCCGAAAAACTTCGGGCCCTCCAGAGGCTGTTTTGCTGCTGCTGTTCGTTTTGTTGTAGGGCCATGAAGGCTACTCCTGGAGGTCACTCCTGGAGGTCACTCCTGCAGGGGTCTCCCTCCTCCTTCAAGCCGTCTCCGTGATTCAGAGTTTTTCATTGTCTTGGGGGCCACACTCTTAAGGTGCTCAGGCCCCCGCGGTGCTGGGGGACACTAGGATCCCACCCCACAGTGCTCTGGTGGGCCTTGCGGTGTCGGAGACGGCACCCAGACCACACCCGTCACCGGAGCCTCTTCCCGGCCCCTAGAGCTATGTTTCACCAGGACGGAGACCAGGAACACGGTATGTAAATGAGCGATTGCCACACTGGCGATGAGTAATGTGGGGAGAGGAAAACCGGAGGCGTGCTGGGTGCTGTCAGGGTGGCGGCCCCAGAAGATGGCAGAGGCGGCGTCCGAGCAAACGGGCGGGAGGACGGTCTAGCCCTGGGGACTAGGAGAGCCAAAGGCTGGGGGGCCGTGGGAGTGGCCAAGGAGACGGGCCAGGAGCTTTGTGACTTGCAAATAAATCATGGGCAGGCTTTGTTGACTTTTGGGGAAGGGGGTGTCACACTTCGGGGCTACTCCTGGCACAGTGCTCTGAGTCAGCAGTGGTGCCAGACACTGAGCCTGGGGCTTCCATAGCCTGTGCTCCACTGCCCATGTTCCATCATGGCAGCTTTGGCTGAGAAGTGACTTTCCGCCCCAGCTGCCCGTCGAGAGTCGTGACTGCTTGCTCTGGGTATTGGCAGACAGAGGTGCCAGGGGTTAGTGATCCGCCCCAGGAGAGGGGCTGCTCCGGAGGGAAGCAGGAGGAGGAGGAAAGACTCCTCCTCCCAGTTGCCCTGGGCCCTGCGCCTCCAACTCCCCTTGGACGTGGACCTTGGCCAGCCTTGCTAACGCCTCCCACCCATTGCAGCCAAGGGTCCTAGACGAGGCTCTGGCCAGCAAGGGAACAAACCAGATGCTGGGTGTGGGGAGGAAAGAAAGAGGGGCAGCCCCAAGCCCCCGCCCCAAGCCCTGGTCTTACCTGTCACTTCTTTATCTGCAAAATCTTCTGGGACAGACGGGTGGGTACAGCCAGCCCATGGTTCTCCTGGGCATTCTGCGAGGGAGCAGAGAGATTAGGGGTGAGGCAAGAGGCACACTTCCTTCAACGGCTGCTGCTCTGCAGCAGAGCGAACTCATGGCCATGCTGACGGTTGCCCAGCCCACGACTCTACTAGAAGATGAGGCACTGGCAGGAGTGAGGCCTGAGCAGGGTCAGGCACAGGGTGTGGGGAGCCGCAGAGATACCAAAACACTGATGCCTTGGAGGGAATATGGTATTAGCTGCTGGCTTGCTGCTGGCAAACCTTGTTTTTTTTTGTTTGTTTGTTTGTTTTTTTTGCAAACCTTGGTTTGTATTGGATCAATGAATAATGTTTTGAGTGTTTATGCTTCTTCTTCTGCTTCTTCTTCTTTATTATTTTGGCTCTTACGCCACACCCTGTGGTGCTGTTGGTGAGTTGCTCCTGGCAGTGCTGGGGACGGAGCACAGGGCTCCTTCACATAAAGCATGTGTTCAGCCCTCTGAGCATCTCCCCAGCCCATGTGGGTTTCCGTTGGAGTCTCCAAATCTCACGCGAGATGCTGACACTGAGTCCACAGCAGGGACGTGTTCTTCCTGCCTGTGGTGGCGCATTAGCACCTGCATGGCTGGCACAGTCACTCACACTCGGGGGAATGCTCTGCCTGCACTTTGCCTGGCATCGTTTATTTGGGTTTGGGGTCACACCCAGGGGCACTCAGGGCTTACTCCTGGCCCTGTGTACAGGGATCACTCTTAAGAGTGCTCGGGGGACTGTATGTGTGCTGGGGATCGAAACCAGAGTAAGGGGGCCGGAGCGATAGTCCAGTGGGGAGGGTGGCTGACCCGGGTTCGATCCCGGCATCCCATATGGTCCCCACGCAGTGCCAGGAGTAACCCCTGAGCATTGCTGGGTGTGGGCCAGAAAGACAAAAAAAGAAACCAGAGTTGGTCGTGTACTAGGCAAGTGCCTAAGTGCCTTAACCCTTAAACTATCTCTGAAGTGCCTATGTTGGCATTTATTTTATTTATTTATTTTTGCTTTTTTTTGGGGGTGGGGGGTTACACCTGGCAATGCTCAGGGTTACTCCTGGCTCTGCACTCAGGAATTACTCCTGGTGGTGCTCGGAGGACCATATAGGATGGCGGGAATCGAACCCCAGTCGGCCGTGTGCAAGGCAAAGGCCCCACCCGCTGTGCTATCGCTCCGGCCCTATGTTGGCTTTAAACCAAGACTGTGGCACCAAACAGAGAAGTCCTCTGCTATGTGCAGTGTGACGCTAAAACAAGAAGGAAAAGTGTCGCCTTGAGTGTGTATCTGGTGGCTCCAATTTTTCATCTCTCTGAGTATGTCCAAAGTGCCTTGAGATTTGTTTGGGTGGTTGGTTACAAGCCACAGTGGAGAGGCAAATCTGCAAATACATGATTCGAAGATAACGACCATCAGCACATCTGAATACAATTTCAATGCAAACAGCAGGGACTGGAGCAGCAGCACAGCAGGTCGGGAAGGGACTTGCCTTGCACAGGTTTGATTCCTGGCACCCCATAACGGTCCCCCAGCCTGCCTGGAGGGATTCCTGAATGCCAGAGTAGGCCCTGAGCACTGCTGGGTGTGGCCCAGAAACAAAACAAAAGGGTGAAGGAAATGCCTTCTTCACACAGAAGTTCAGATGCCCGAGTTCAATCTCCAGGATTGCATGCTGCCCCACCAGTGACCCCCCAAAGTGGGCCTGAGCAGCCCTACAGCATTAAAGCTTCAGGTTCAAGCCACAGGTGGCCCCTAGGCCCCATTGGGCACAGCAGGGAAAACCCTGATTTAAAAACACAACAGACAAAATCTGCAGCATCCCCAAGCTGGCCAAGAGTTACTGACTAAACCCTGTGCCTTCCCTCATGCCTAGTTTCCACCAGGTACTTGCAGAAAAACAAATAAATAAAAGGCTGGGCTGGACTCCTTGGAGCACAGAGGATGCCCTTACAGCTGGAGGCTGAGACCGTGGTAGGTTTACACAGCTGAGGCTGACACATACTAATTTGCATTTTCCCCCAGCACTCCCCTGCTCCTTCTGCCAGCAAAGTGCACACATGTGCCCTGTTGAAGTGACGCCAGCATTTGGGGGCACTTTTTCCTAGGTTCCCAGTGACCTGGCTTCAGAGCCCGTGTCTTTTTTATTCCTTCTCACCTACGCCGTCTCCGTGCTAGGTTCCACCCCACAGAGTTTCGCCTTTAGCCCAGAAGCTGGATACTGACAAGGCTGTGTCCTTCCTGCTGTCCGTTTCTAACGACAACCCCTTCCTCTGGGCTCTGACCACACTGCCTCAGACGGCCACTCCGCTCTGTGGATCGGGTGAGATGGCGGAGGCGCAGCGGTGTTGCGTAGCTCAGCTGAAGCTCACACACCCACGGTCTGACTCTAGGTCTGTGCTGCTCACATTCTCGATATTTTGCTTCTCTAAACTTGCATCCTGGGGCCTGAGCAATAGCACAGAGGGTTGGGCATTTGCCTTGCACGTGGTCGACCCGGGGTTCAATTCCCGGCATCCCATATGGTCCCCTGAGTGTTGCCAGGAGTAACCCCTGAGCATCACTGGGTGTGACAAAAAAGGGCAGATAGGTAGGTAGGTAGGTAGGTAGGTAGGTAGGTAGGTAGGTAGGTAGGTAGGTAGGTAGGTAGGTAGGTAGGTAGGTAGAGAGAGATAGATAGATAGATAGATAGATAGATAGATAGATAGATAGATAGATAGATAGATAGATAGATAGATAGATAGATAGATTGATCAATCGATAGATAGATGATAGATAGGTAGATAGATAGACAGACAGACAGACAGACAGACAGATAGAACAAACACCTCACGTCCTGGGGCTGAAGAGATAGCATAGGAGTAAGGGAGTTGACCCTGGCTCTTTCTCTGGCATTCCGTAATGGTCCCCTGAGCTCTGGCAGGAGCGAGCCCTGAGCAGGGTCAGGCACAGACCCTCAGCACCACTGGGTGTGTCATTCCCTCACGCTCCAATAAACAGCAAACACCTCTCGACCTTCAGAGTGGGGAGTGGCTCGGCAGTGGATCACTTGCCTTGCATATGTGAGGTGCTGGGTTCCATCCCGGGCATAGCACATAAAAGTGGGGCGGGGGCAAGTGGAGGGACAGTGCAGGGGTAAGGTGCTTGTCTCGCACATGGCTGATGCAGGTTCTGTCCAGGTGTCTTCCTGGTTCCGAGCACCGCCAGGAGTGACTTCTGAGCACAGACCCAGGAGCACCCCCCAAGCACTGCTGGGCGGGTGTAGTTCTCAACACACACACAGACACACACACACACACACACACAGAGAGGATGGCAGAGATAGCCTAGTGGGTAAGGCACTTGTGCTTTCACATAGCCAACCTGGGTTTGATGCTGGGTACGCTATATGGCTCCCAAGCTCTGCCAGAAGTGATCTGTTAAGTGCAGAGCTGTTGGAGTGGGGTGGAGAAATAAGATTCTTGTCTTGGCAGATAGAGAATGACTGCATTCATTAATGGGATATAAATATATACCAGTGTTTTACTGAGTGTGGGCAATGGTAATGGCAGACTAGAACTCACCATTGAATATACACAAAGAGACTTACATGATAAATCCTAAATGTCTGCGGGCTAGCCGCAATGTGTAAAAGAAGGGGATAGAGATGCAGAGACAGAGAGAGAGAGAGAGAGAGAGAGAGAGAGAGAGAAAGGGGGTACCTGCTATTGAGGCAGCCTGGGGGTGGGCGGGAGGGGGTGTGGGTACACTGGTGGTGGTGATGGGGCACTGGTGGAGGGATGGGTGCTGGAATACTGTATTACCAAGAACCAATTATGAACACCTTTGTAACTGTATGTTTCACTGTGGTATAATAAAAAATAAAAAAAAGATTCTTGTCTTGTATCCCACTAACCTAGCTAGAATCCCCAGCACAACAAATGGGTCCCTACACCCTGAGTACCACCAGGGGTCACTCCAGAGCACAGAGCCAAGAATAACCCAGGAGTAGCTTGGGGATGGCCCAAGAATAATAGTATAATAATAAATTAATGAGTCTGAGCATTATTGGAGGGGGTCACACCCGGTGATGCTCAGGGGCTGCTACTGGCTCTGCACTCAGGAATTACTCCTGGCAGTGCTCGGGGACCATATGGGATGCCGGGGATCGAACCCAGGGCTGCTGGATGCAAGGCAAGAGCCTCCCCGCTGTCCACCAGCCCCAGGAGGCCCTCAGCAGCACCAGAGAAGGCCCAGGAACAAACCCAAAAACAACTGCTCAAGCTTCAAGCGTTAGTTGGGGTGTGGGGGTGAAGGGCCCCCTCGAGGAGGGATCAGATATGGAAGGCTAAGAACACTGGCTTTGCTTTCAGCGGGCAGGATTTGAATCCCAGTCAGCGACTGTAAGTTCCTTGAACTCGGTGAACCGATGATAAAGACGAAATCTTCCCGATGGAAGGCTCGGAGGCAGAGCGCTTGCCAGCATGCTGGGCGCTGTGAGTTTAATCTCCCACGGCGCCACGTTCCCAGCTCTGGTCCTCAGCGTGCCCCAGCCAAGGCTGTGAACCCGTCATCAAAGCAACCGAGGGAAAGGGGGAGAAGCCAGAATCCTTCTAGAGAAGCTGGGAAGATCAAACGATGCCACACACAAAACGCACTTAGCTCCTGGCACGTAGTAAAAGCCCAGTAAACGCCAGCTGTGCTCATTACATGGGAGTCCTGTCCTGTCCTCACGAGTCCCCACCAGCCTGGCCGCTGCTGTCAGAGCCGCCCACCGCCACGCCCCAGCCACGCCCTCCGCTCACATCTCCTCTCTTCTAGATAATGCCCTGCTCCCTCCCATGGCATGGGGGGCTACCTGGAGCCAGGAATCAGATCGTGTGTGTGTGTGTGTGTGGGGGTGTGGGTGAGTGGGTGAGGGTGGTGGTTTGCTTTTGGGGTCACACCTGGAAATGCTCAGGAATTACTCCTGGCAGTGCTCATGAGACCATATGGGATTCCGGATATGAAACCCAGGTCGGCCGCATACATGCAGTATCCTTATAGGGACTGCATTGAATCTGTACAGAGCTCTAGGGAGTATTACCATTTTGACAATGTTGATTCTCCCTATGCATGAGCAGGGAATATGTTTCCATTTCCTTGTGTCCTCTTTTATCTCTTGGAGCAGTGTCTTGTAGTTTTCTTTGTACAGGTCCTTTACACATTTGGTTAAGTTGATTCCTAGGTATTTGATTTTCTGTGGTACAATTGTGAATGGAATCATTTCCTCAATATCCCTTTCTTCTCTTTCGTTATTTGTATATAGGAAAGCCACCGACTTTTTGGGTATTTTTTTTTTTCTTTTTTGGGTCACACCTGGCAATGCTCAGGGGTTTCTCCTGGCTCTGAACTCAGGAATTACTCCTGGCGGTGCTCGGGGACCATATGGGATACCGGAGATCAAACCCCCGGCTGGCATGGGCCGGCGCGTGCAAAGGCAAATGCCCTACCCACTGGGCTATGGCTCCGGCCCCGACTTTTGGGTGTTGATGTTGTATCCTGCCACTCTACTATATGTGTCTATTGTTTCTAGGAGTTTTTGGTAGAGAGTTTAGGGTTCTCTAGGTATAATATCATGTCTTCTGTGAATAATGATAGCTTGACTTCTTCCTTGCCTATCTGGATGCCCTTAATGCCCTTTTTTCTCTGATTGCTATGGCGAGTACTTCCAGTACTATATTGAATAAAAGAGGTGAGAGTGGGCAACCTGGTCTTGTCCCTGATCCAGGAGCAGGTTTTTTGTAAATTCGCTCACCTGTTGGGTAATGGAGCGGGCCCTCTGGGCTTCATGACCGAACACACATTTTAATATTTTTTTTCTTTCTTTCTTTTTTTTTTTTTTCTTTTTGGGTCACACCCAGCGACGCTCAGGGGTTACTACTGGCTCTGCACTCAGGAATTACTCCTGGCGTGCTCGGGGACCATATGGGATGCCAGGGATCGAACCTGGGCCGGCATTGGCTGGCTGCAAGGCAAATGCCCTATCCACTGGGCTATCGGCTCCGGCCCCACATTTTAATATTTTTAATTTATGTATTTACTTATTCATTGCTTCTGGGAGCCACACCCAGTGATGTGCAGGGCATACTCCTAGCTCTGCACTCAGGGATCACGCCTGGTGGGTCTCAGGGGATTGAACCGGGATAGACTGTGTGAAAAGGAAGGACCCTACCCACTGTACTATCTCTCCAGCCCCTAGACACATTTTTCTTTTTTTTTTTTTTTTTTTGCTGGAGTCATTTTTCATTTTATTGTCTGCTTTTCTTTGCCTTTCCTCCCCTCTGCTATTGTGAGGACGGAGGGTGCATAGGCTGGGTAGTGGTGTGACTCAGTACACACAGGTGATAGCAGCGCTGCCCGGAAGGGGCTCCTGGGGCAGCATGTGGTGCTGGGGATCAACCCTGGGTAGGCTATAACCAAGGTCAAGGCCTTCCCCACTGTGCTGTCCTCAGATCCTGGCTTTCTGTTTGTTTTGTTTTGTTACTGGGCCTCCCTCGAGGTGTTGCAGGTGTGACTGTGGTGCCCGACTGCATTGGCAGGTGGCAGACAGGAGACAGGCTTGTCTACACCCCCAGGGCTCTGTTCTTTGGGCTCTGGATGTTTGATTGTCTGACATAGAAAAAGACTGGTATGAACCCGAGCCACGGCAGAGCCTGGCAAACTACCTGTGGTGTATTCGATATGCCAAAAACAGTAACAATAATGGACCTCATTCCCAAAGAATGGAGACGTTACTGGTGCCCGCTTGAGCAAATCGATGACCAATGGGAAGATAAGAGACAAGTGACAAGTGACTGGGCCTCCTAAGCAGTGCTCAGGGGTTCATTTCCCAGCATACACCATCTGGCTGGTCAGTTCAGTAGTTGGGACTGAGTCAGTGTTTCTTAGTCCCAGAGTGCTGGGGACCAGGGTGCTAAGGGGGTCAGAGGGTGCTGGGGGATTGAACCCGGGGCCCTGTGCACAAAGCTTGAGCTCCAGGGGCGGAGCGATAGCACAGCGGGAGGGCGTTGCCCTCGCACGCTAGCCGACCCAAGGTTCGAACCCCAGCATCCCATATGGTCCCCTGAGCACCGCCAGGAGTAATTCCTGAGTGCAGAGCCAGGAGTAACCCCTGAGCATTGCCAGGTGTGACCCAAAAAGCAAAATAAAAAAAAAAAATAAAGCAAATCTTGAGCTCCAGCCCCTTACGCCTGTTCTCTAGCCCCAATACCACTTGTTTTCTTTTTTTTTAAATAATTCTTTTTTAGTTTTTTATGTTATCCCTTCCACTCTTTTTTGTCTTTTTGGGTCACACTTGGCAATGCTCAGGGGTTTCTCCTGGCTCTGCACTCAGGAATTACTCCTGGCGGTGCTCGGGGACCATATGGGATGCCGGGATTGAACCTGGCCGGCTACGGCCGCGCAAGGCAAACACCCTACCCGCTGGGCTATCGCTCCGGCCCCCACCTTTTTTTTTTTTTTTTTTTTTTTAAATCTCTGTGAAATACACAGTTACAAGGTTGTTCATGGTTGGGCTTTTAGTGATACAATGTTCCAACACTCGTCCCTTCACGAGTGCACATTTCCCCACCACCAGTGCGGCTAGGTTCCTTCCCGCCGGCCTGCCTCGGTGGCTCTTTTTCTTCTCTCGCTCTCTCTCTCTCTCCACACACACCTATCCCTTTATTTCCTATCTGTACACAGTACTTGTCCAAAGCGATCATTTCCAACAGTCATTTTAACACCTCAAAACCTGTGATCTGAACCAGTAGCAGGAGAGGCAGCTTATCAGGCCTGTGTCCCAAGGTATTGTCACCGCTCTCTCTCTCTCTCTCTCTCTCTCTCTCTCTCTCTCTCTCTCTCTCTCTCTCTCTCTCTCTCACACACACACACACACACACACACACACACACACTCCTTTAATCTTTAGTAACTTCCATCAAGTAGTTACACTCCTGACACTCTGCTCTTGTGGGCTAGGGGTCTGGCCTTCCAGGGGCCAGAGCCGATAGTACAGTGGGGAGGGTGTTTGCCTTACATGGGGCCAGACCCATGTTCAAGCCCCCGGCATCCCATATGGTCCCCCGAGCACAGCCAGGATTAATTCCTGAGTGCAGAACCAGGAATAAGCCCTGAGCATTGCTGGACGTGACCTAAAAAGAAGAAAAAATAGAGGGTCTAGCCTTACTAAGCCAGTCTGGAACGTAGAGCGACAGGCCCTTAGCATCTGGCTTCCTGGGGAGATGGTCCAGGGTCGCGCAGGAACTGCTCACCGCTGGCCAGCACTGCCCAGAGCCCCTCAGCTCACATCCCTTAAATGGCCAAGGACGCACCCAGGACCCCAACTCACCTTGCTGTTCTCTCTGCTTGAGCACTGGATAACAGTCCCTCTTCAGCAGGACCATTAGGAGATCAAACAAGACAACATCCCTGCCCAGGGCACTGGCGCAAACCTGGCACTTGACCTTCCCGTCCTCTCCCCACAAAGGACCAGAACAGTACACGCATAAGGTGCTTGCCCGTGGCGCATGGCTCGCCCTGATCTCAGCACTGATACCGCATACCGTCCCCTGAGCCCTGCTGAGGTAATCCCTGAGCACCGCCAGGAATGTCCTGCCCCCACTCCCCACTCCTGGGAAAAAAGCATATGGGGAACAATCAAAGCTCAGCTCTTTGGATCCAGGAAGGCACCTCCTTGGTCCTCCCGGAGTGCTCCCATGCAGCTGAGCTCAGGGAAGGAAGAAGGGAGCACTCGATGGGCTGGGCCGCCCTTCAGGGGAAACGTGCTCAGGAACACTTGGTTCCCATTACACACACATAGGGCTGTCCTAGGCTGTCCCGGGCACCCCTCACTGCATGGCGACAGCGCTTCCACCCTCCACCTTCCCACCCTGGGGCAGGCCCCTAAGTCTCACCCCTCATCTCTTAGGAGGTTCCAGAATTGTCTCTCATCGCACACCCAACTCCGCCCCCCCTCCTGGGCTGTGTCTGGCAGATGCAAGCTCAGTGTGGGCTCTGCGAAACCAGCAGCTGGCCTGAAGCGGTCCAGCTCTGCACCAGATCCCTGGAGTTTCCCACCTCCCGGTCTGCCTTTCAAGCCTCGGAGAACTGAGAAGGTGACATCTCCATGCCGGGCTGCTGGGCTGGAACCTGGGCACTGCAATGCCAGGGATCAAGCCCAGGCCTGGCATATGCAAGGTATGTGCCCTGTCACTTAAGTCACATCGCCACTCCTAAATGGTGAGTTTTATGATAGGTACATCTTACAATGACACAGATACACAGGGCAGAGCTGCTATAGGCCTCTCCTGTGCTCCCGCTGATCATGAGGCCCGTGGGGGTAAGGTGGGTTCTAGCCCTGGCCCGACATCCCAATAGAGCCTCACAAGAAGCCAGAGGACCCCCCCCCACATGAGGGCTGCTATTTTCTTTTCTTTTCTTTTTTTTTTTTTTTTTTTGCTTTTTGGGTCACACCCGGCAATGCTCAGGGTTTCTCCTGGCTCTGCACTCAGGAATTACTCCTGGCAGTGCTCGAGGTACCATATAGGATGCCAGGGATCGAACCCTGGCCGGCAAGGGCTGGCTGCATGCAAGGCAAATGCCCTACCTGCTAGGCTATCGCTCCAGCCCTGAGGGCAGCTATTTTCAACATCCAGACTCCACAGCTCTTCAGAGCTCCACCCAAGGGAAAAGCCGATCTCTCCCCCGTTGAGGTTCATCAATAGAACTGAGAGCCTACCTACTACAGAGAGTATCCCACCCCATACGGCAGAGCCTGGCAAGCTACCCGTGTCGTATTTGATATGCCCAAACATTAACAATTATAGACCTCATTCCCATGACCTGAACGAATGGTTTGAGGCTCTTCATGTTCTTGGAGAAAGCAGATACCCTTGGGCTACACTAGCCCCTACAGAGACGTATGGAGATGTTACTGGGTGCCCGCTCGAGCAAATCTATGAACTATGGGAAGACAAGTGATACATCTTACAATAAAGACAGTTAAAGCAAAGCACAGAAATAACAGAGAAAGTGCAGAGCTAATCCATCCAGCAGACGTCACGCCTCTCTCTGGCACCCCTACTTTCAGTCCCAGAGTACCAGCTGCCGAGGCAAGAGAGAAGACACTGGCCGTGCATGCTGCAGTGGTGGCGGAAACTCACGTGCAAATCCTGGTGCCCAGAACACCACCAGGGCTCGTTCCTAGCAGAGCTGGACAGTCTCTGAGCACCTCTGGATGTGGGCCAGCCCCTTGCACCCGCCACCCCAGGACTACCAGCTGCTACTTCCTCCTCACCAAGTCTGGATGCCTGCGTTTTCCATTTCTTACCCCATTCATTAAAAAAAAAACATTTTTTATTGAATCTCTGTGAGCTTCACAGTTGTGAAGTTGTTCATAATTGGGTTTCGGTCATAATGTTCCAACAGCTGTCCATACTCCATACTAAACTGCACCCCTTTCCCATTTCCCACCAATGTTCTCTTATTCTTTCTCTCTGTCTCTGTCTCTCTCTCTCCCCCTCTGGGCATTACTAACCCCACTCACTTTTGATTTGACAAGTGCCTAAGAAGGCTCTTACTGTTATCTTCGTGCACAGATGTGGAACCAAGGCACAAAGAGGTTGAGATTTACTTAAGGTCCCACTGTTGCAGAACATTGCTGCCCAGAGCCTCTGCATCTGGCCTGGAGTTGCCCCTGCAGGCCATTTTGTAGACAGGAGGAGGACAGTTTGAATGTGGCAGTTCATCTGACCATATACTCTATACTGGCTGGTATAAATATTCTCTCATGCTGCCACGATCATCGTGGACTAGCTAGATCTTACTGGTATATTTGCCTGGTCATGTTGGATCTCTAAGTAATTAGACCAGAGAGAAATGCTGTTTGCCTCCAAGCAAGCGAGCATGGCTCTCCGATAACTCAAAGGCGGAAAACCATGAAGTAAAGATGAGACTCTTGTGAAGGCTTGGAGAAATATTTAACTGGCTATAGAATATTCTTTGGTACAGATGCATGCCTTTGTACTCTGAGATACAGTTCATCTCAGAAGCCCCTCCTCCACTCTACCCTGCAGGGGCACTTCCAAGGCAGATCTTGGCTGGGCAACATTAACATCTCAAAGGGCCTAGGTGAGGTCCTGGGAGAAATTACCTGAGGGGATTTGACCCTGATGGCTTTCGGTTGGAGTGGGAGTCTGGGTTGCAGGGTTATAAAAACTACCGTGCTGGGGCCTGAGCGATAGCACAGCGGGTAGGGCGGTTGCCTTGCACGTGGCCGACCAGGGTTCAATCCCTGGCATCCCATATGGTCCCCCAGGCACCACTAGGAGTAATTCCTGAGCGAAGAGCCAGGAGTAACCCCTGAGCATTGCCGGATGTGACCCAAAAAAGAAAAAGAAAAACTAGCCTGCTTCCTTTCTAGCTCTTTTTCCCCTTTCTGCTGGCGCTCCCCTGCTTTCCTTTTGCTGTCTCCTCTCTGCAGGGCCTTAACACATGGTTGCAGCTATCTTGGCCTAAACATGGCGGGACCCAGTTGGAAACCCTGAGTTTGGGGTTTTTCCTACCGCTGATTTGTATGCCAGAACCCGTGTAAGTAAAAGCACTTTGAAACTTCGCTGGATTCTCAGGGTGCCCCAGAGTTTCCCCGCATCCCACAGCAAGTTTCTTTTCTTTTCTTTTTTCTTTTTTTGCTTTGGGTAACACCCAATGCTCGGGGTTACTCCTGGCTCCGTACTGCCCGCCAGTTAACTTCTCTAGCGTATAGCTTTGTGGTGTGCGTCATTGGTACTGACGTTGATGAGATGCCTGCTCTGTGCTCGCACTCTGCCGAGCCCTTCCCACGCAGCCACCAGCCAGTCCTCACTGTGACCCTACAAGGGCTGCTTTACTTTATAGATGATGTGCGGGGCACAGAGAAGCTAAGCTTGTTGCCTGAGGTCACACAGTGAGTAAGAGACAGGAACCCCGGCCTGCCCCGCCTCTCCAGCAGCACAGATGGGTGGAGTGACAGCAGGGGGTGACGCTGGGAGTCGGATGTGGCTGACTCCTGCACAGGGCTGGCCCAGAAGGGGAAGTTCAGTGAAAATTTTGAAAATTAATTTTAAAACTTTGGGCCACACCCGGCTGAGGGCTTACTCCTGGCTTTGCACTTAGGTATCATTCCTGGTAGGGTTGGGGGGTGGGGCATGTGAGGTTCCAGGGATTGAACCCTGGTGGGCCACGTCCAAGGCAAGTGGCCTGCCCACTGTACTATCTCTCCAGTCCCATCATGTTTTTTTGGGTTTTCTGTTTGATTGTTTTTGCTTTTTTGGGTCACACCCAGTGATGCTCAGGGGTAACTCCTGGCTCTGCACTCAGGAATTACTCCTGATGGTGCTCGGGACTAGATGGGGTGTCGAGGATTGAACTCAGGTCAGCAGCATGCAAGGCACACACGTGCAAGGCACACGCCCTCCCCTGTGTGTCAGAGCACACGCTCCGACCCCCTGTTTGTTTGATTTTAGGGGCCACACATAGTGATGCTTAGGGTTTGCACTCAGAAGTGGCTCTTGGCAGTGCTCAGGGACCACACGAGATGCTGGGGAAGAAACCTGGATCAGCCCTGTGCAAGGCAATTGTCCTACCTTCTGAACCACCTCTCCAGCACCCAGTGAATGTTTGTTGAGTGAATAAGTTCCTGCATAAGTGAATGAGGGGTAGAAAGGAGATAGACGGATAGAGAGATGGAAAGTGGGTGTCTAACACCCAAATCATGTCTCTCTTGGGAACTCCTGGTCTCTTCCACAAATGCTCTCAAGGCAACCCCCCCAACCCCATCTGGGTCCTGAGTTCTGTGAGTTCAGGCCCTCAGATGTCCATCTGGGTCTCGCTCACCTAGGCCCGTAGAGCAGGCACCCCTTATGATGGTGTGCTGGGCCCGGCGTGGCCAGTGTCTCGGGCTGGTGCTCTGTCTCAGGGGTGGGTGGGGAAGGACAGTCCTTGCAGCTGCTTTCCCAGGAGCCACAGGACAATAACAAGAAGGCAGGGCTAGACTTGAGATCACCTGCAGACATGGGGCTCAGATGGCGGCAGCATCAGTCGTTTGGGAGCTGACTGCAGCCCAGCCCATACACTACCCCACCCCGTCTACACAGCGTGCTAGCTCTGGGAAAATGACAGAGCCCGGGCCCTGGGGGGGCTTCGGACAGGAGTTGGCATGGGCCTCAGACACTCAGGGGATGGGGGCGGTGTCTCTTCCGGGGTGGCAGCCCCACTTCAGGAGGGGATGGGCCCAACTGCTGCATTGAAACTGACAGAGAACAAGCAGGTGAGCTTGGGAGACCCGCACCCCGCCTCCCTCCGCCCTGTCACTGCCCCAGCTGGCCACAGCCTTGGCCACTCCCCTGCCTAGGCCTGGGGCAGAGTCCAGCCCTAGCCCTGCCAGGTGGGGCCCTTTCTTCTCCCCACACTCAGACAACACCCAGAAGCCAAGATCACTAATCACCTCAAAGAGAGGGTGCAGGCTTGCACCCCGGTCCTCCAGCTTGGTCAAACAGCCCTTTAAAGCTGTCAGGGCCTGGGGGTATGCAGTTACCCAGCCAAGACCAGTGGGTCATGGTGTGGGGAGCGTCATTCTGGGAATACTGACATTTATGTTCTTCCTGGAACTTATCTCTGTTTCTTGGTCCTTAACAATGAATATCTGTTTTCACCATTTAATGCTTGATATAATAGTTTTAAAAATCGGGACAGAGTGAGCTGGAGCTGATAGTACAGTGGGGAGGGTGTTTGCCTTGCATGCAGCCAGCCCAGGTTCAATCCCGGTGTCCCATATGGTCCCCTGAGATCACCAGTGGTGCTTCCTGAGGGTAGAGCCTGGAATGAGTTCTGAGGGGCTGGAGCGATAGCCCAGCGGGTAGGGTGTTTGCCTTGCACGGCCAGCCTGTGCCGGCCTGGGTTCGATTCCTGGCATCCCATATGGTCCCCTGAGCACCGCCAGGAGTAATTCCTGAGTGCAGAGCCAGGAGTAACCCCTGAGCGTCGCCAGGTGTGACCCAAAAAGCCAAAAAAAAAAAAAAAAAAAAAAAAAAAAAAAGAAAAGAATGAGCTCTGAGTGCAGCCCAAAAAACAAAACAAAACAAAATCCAGGGCAGAGAGATAGTTCAATGGGCTGTGCCTGGGTTCGAGGCCCCCAGAATACTGCCAGGAGCACCCCAGGCACTGAGCCGGAGTAGCTTCTGATGAGCACGGCAGAGTAAAAAGAAAAGAAAAAGAGGGGGGCCCGGGCGATAGTACAGTGGTAAGGCGGTTGCTTTGCATTTGGCCAACCCAGGTTCGATCCCCGCATCCCATATGGTCCCCACGCAGTGCCAGGAGTAATTCCTGAGCACAGAGCCAGGAGTAACCCTTGAGCATTGCTGCTGGGTGTGACCCAAAAAGAAAAAAAAGATGCAAAATCAGTGTGACCGAGTGGCTAGCCCGTGAACTTTGGAGCCAAACAGACAGGTCTGCAATCTTCAATCTTCAATCAAAGGCCTGCTGTGGCCGCTGGTGGGTGGGAGAAATGCGTCCCTCTAGCCTTCTGAGACTCAGTGTTCTCATCTGGAAAATGGGGGCAGCGTCGCCTCCCTTGAACACCGGAGAGAACCTGAGCCTCCCCAGCCTCCACCCCCAGGGCCTGGCCAAGCCCGAGTCCTGGAGTTCTGTGCTTGGGGCCCAAACCTGGTGCCCAAAGTATCTGCTCGGTGACTCTGAAGAGGTTTGGTTGCTCCGTGGCAAGGGTCCCACACCAGAATCCTCTGCTGCCTCCCTGCCTTTTTCTTTGTGTTTTCTTTATGCCTGGTCCACATCTGGCTGTGCTCAGGGCTTCCTCCTGGTTCTGCTCAGATTACTCCGGGTGTTAGAGGACCAGAGGGCTGCTGGGGATCAAACTCTGATCCACCACGTGCAAGACAAGTGCCCCATCCACTGTGTTATGCTGCAGGCAGGCGCCCTCCCCTGTACTATCTCCCGGCCCAACCCCACCCCTTTTATCTTTGACTGTGCTCAGGGTTGAACCTAGCTTTGACACAGTGAGACCTGCTCTCTGTCCCCGAGTTACCTTCCTCCCGGCCCATCCCGTCCTTTTTTTTTTTTTTTCTTTTTGGGTCACACCGGCAAGCTCAGGGGTTACTCCTGGCTCTGCACTCAGGAATTACTCCTGGCAGGGCTCAGGGGACCATGTGGGATGTCGGGATGGAACCTGGCGCATGCAAGGCAAACGCCCTCCCCGCTGTACTATGGCTCCGGTCCCCCCATCCCGTCCTCTTGACTACAAATATTTAGAGGGGAGGAAAAGAAGGAAGGAAAGGGAGGGAGGAGGAAAAGCCTCGCTGTGTCGGCCCTGGGCTCCCCTTGAGATTCTGGGAGGTCAGAGGCAGCCACGAGCCCTGCCTTAGCAGGAACTCACCCCACTGCTGGGTCCAGCCCCTCGGGGCCTCCCTGTGTCTGGGATTCACACATCCTCATGCCTGGGATTCCTCAGCTCCCAGCCAAACCCCAAGGGTGGGTCTGCAGGGGCTGGGCCAGCTGAGTGTTTGCACCAAAGCTCTCAGGCAGGTTCCTGCTACAGCCCTTGGGGGTGCCATGGTGTGATGGGGAGAGGACACCTGGGGTGTGAGAGATGGAGCAGGGATGGGCTACCAGGAAACCCCCAAGCACCCCACGTCCCCAGCTGGGCAACTCCCCAGCTGTTCGAGGGGAGGGTCGTGAAAGGAGGGCAGAAGAGTCCCGAGCACAGCGTCTCGAGCCTGAGGGATTTCACCCAAGGGCTCCCTGGGCCTCCTGGCCTGCCCGACCTTCTGCCCCCGTCTGGCACCCTCTTGCAGACTGTGCGTGACCCCGTGACCCCATCTTCCTGGGGCCCTGTCTCCATTCCAGAGCCACCCAGACACTCTGGACTCTGTGCTGGGGGCCCGGGGATGTGCACTCAGAGCATTCTGGGCCCAGGAATTCCCCACTTAGGTTTCCCTGAGCCTCAGGACTCATGACCGAAGCAGAGCTGGGGCCTGGGGCCTACATATTCCTGAAGCCCACGGGTGGCCAGGATGGGCTTGGCTATAGGTGGGTACAGGTGAGGTTGGAGGCGCTAGAGAGATAGCACAGGGGTTAAGGGGTGTTTGCCTTGTATGCAGTCAACCCCGATTCAATCCCTGCATCCCATGTGGTCCCCCAAGCCCTGCCAGGGAGTAAGCCCTGAGCACAGAGCCAGGAGTAACCCCTGAGCACAGAGCCGGGAGTAAGCCCTGAGCACAGAACTGGGAGTAACCCCTGAGCACAGAGCCAGGGAGTAAGCCCTGAGCACAGAGCCAGGAGTAAGCCCTGAGCACAGAGCCAGGAGTAAGCCCTGAGTACCACTATGTGTGGCCCCTTTAAAGAGATAACGGTGGAGTTTTTGGGGTTCAGGCTAAAGCTCTCACTATGAGAGGAGCCGAGGGGCTATATGGGGGCAGGGACCCCATTCCCGCTTCCGCTTTGACCCCATCCCCTTACACACACGCCTGTGGCTAATGTCAACCACAGGAAGAGTCTTGACGGCCATTCACCCTTGGAGCCCCAGCCCCGCCTCAGAGGAACCCTGGGAGCACTCCTGTAGTGGGCTGGGGAGGAGAGGAGAGAGTTGGCTTGGGGGAGGCCCTTGCTGGCAGGGTTCCTGCCCCAGTCCCGCCCAACCCCCTGCAGACCAGGCTCTGCCCTCCTGACTCATAGAGGGTGGAGTGACCCGGGAGCTCTCACGGCCAGGGGCACCCCAGAGGCCTGTCCAGCCAGTTTCGTCATATTTGCCAACTCTGCATTTTTAAATTCCTCATGTGTATCACCCTGGGGGTAGTTTGATTCAGACCCGGGAAGGCGACGGGGAAGCCCTTGTAGGAAGGATCCGTCTTCCCGGTACCGCTGTTTTAGGGACACAGCGAAAGCCTGGCACAAGCTTTGGCTGGAATTCTAGGCCCCTGCCCCATTGGGGAGCAAAAGAAAATAAGCAGAAAGGACCCTTCCCGCCAGGTGGTGAGGACAGGGCTGGCTTAGGACACCGGGTGGGGGCTGCCCGGGCCTTCCGGAGCATGTGGCCAGGCGTTACCCTGCCCGCCCTGGGGCTCTCGCTCTCATAATAGGTAAAGCCCCGTCCTGGGCTCTGAGGGCTTCTGCCCCATTTCCGCTGAGTTCTCGGAACAGGAAGTGACTGAGGGGGCTGGAGGAGGGATCAGGTGTGAGCGCTAAGGAGCAACTCGGAGCTCTGCTCTCAGGAAGTCCCTGGGAAAAGAGGCCCCAGAGGTGGTTCAGGAAGTGCCCAGAGCAAGTAAAAGGCCCCGAGTTTAGGCCAGAGCCGTAGCACAGCAGGGAAGACGTTTGCCTTGCACTTGGCCGACCTGGGTTCGATCCCTGGCATCCCATATGGCCCCCGAGTACAGCCAGGAGTAATTCCTGAGTGAAGAGCCAGGAGTAACCCTGAGCATTGCTGGGTGTGACCCAAAAAGCAAAAAAAAAAAAAAAAAAAAAAGCCCAGAGTTTAACTCTCACTTCGGCTCACATACTGGGGAGATGCCGACCGCCCCAGAGCAGAGAAGGGGAAAGGGGAAATCTGAACTTGTGGGGGCCTGACTTCTCTGGGGAGCCCTCCAGAGAGCTGATCTGCTCCTCCAGGGCCGAGTTCTTTTGTTGTTGTTGGTTTGAATTTGAGGCCACAGCAGTGTGCTCAGGGGTTACTCCTGGCTCTGTGCTCAGGTGTGAACAGGAAAGCAATGCTCTGGGGACATAGATGGTGCTGGGGGTTCCAACCAGGGCCAGGCCAAAGTGGCCGCATGCAAGGCAAGTGCCTCACTGCCTCTACTACCTCTCCAGCCATGATTTTGTGATTTTTTTTTAAACAGGAGGGCATTGGGGGACAACAAGTGCCACGTTCAGCAATTCTAAGGGGCTGCTCCTTGCACAGTGCTATGGGGACCATGCAGTGCTGGGGTAAGCCTGGGCTCCCCACATGTGAAACCTGCACACGAACACTGCACGCAATCTCCCGTGAGAGCTCTCAGGCCCAATTAGAGAATTTCTAAAAAAGAAAAGGTTTTGGACCTCACCCGGCTTATGCTCAGGGCTTATTCCTGCTAAGCTCAGCGGACCATATGTGGTGACAGAGATTGAACCCAGGTCAGCTGCATGCAAGGCTAGTGCCTCGGCGTTCCCACAACCATTGGCAGAGCCAGAACCGCCAGCTCACCGGGATCCGTCTGCGTCCCATTCCAGGTGCTGAGGACACCCCAGGACCTTTGCATAATCGGCCTTTGGTTTCTGGAAACCCTCAAGAGTATTTCTCAGTTCTCAGAGGACTTAGCCTGACCTACTTTCCCTTTACTGGAAAAATAGATCACTAGTCTCTGCCTGATCCCGGCCTGCTTTCTTGAGAGAAAAACAGAAAGCACCCGATTGCACGTGGGGTTATTGCTACCTCCCGGGTGGATCCACTTCCCATCCTCCCCCGGCAATTTTGCCTTCTTGGGAGCACTGCACACTGAATGGGTGGGTGCTGGCTGCTCCTGTCTTCCTGCCTCGACAGCTTGGGTGTGGGTGCTGAGACCAAGGAAGCTTCTGGAAGACAGCCCAGCACTGGGGGCTTTGCCAGGTCTGGCTTCTTTATTTTGGGGGATATATGTGGAGGGCGCCCTTCCAAGCAGGCCTTGGGGCTACTCTCGACAATGTGGGGGGCTAGCAGGGTGAGTCCTTAGACCATCTCCCCAGCTCCTGTCCTGGCCTCTTGGGCGCTGCCACTGTGCCCTCCCTCCTCTGCCCGGGGTGGCCTAGCCTAGGAGGTGCCCTGTGAGTGTGGGAAGGGAGGGGCGGGCCAGGCCACCAGCCCAGATCCCCACCCAGCCTGACTCTGTGGGACTGCAGGCGGAGGCAAACGTGTGTCTGTGGCGCCGCACCCACGCACGGCTGGGGCTTCTCCTGCTCTCCTGCCCCGCTGGGAGAAGGCAAAGGGCTTGGCCCCAAGCCTGAGCTTCCTCAACGGATTCTCCTCGACACAGGAGCAGGTGGTGAAGGACACGGAGGCTGTTCTAGTTCCTGTGGTCTGAGTCAGGAGCACTGAGATGGCCCTCAGGATCTGGGCCACTGGGCCGAGGTTCCCTAATCTTACAGGAACATCTGTAAGAGGCGTTTAGGCCCTGGGGAGGCCTCTGAAGAAATTGGCAGCAAAGTGTGTGTGTGTGTGTGTGTGTGTGTGGTGTGATGTTGTGTGGTATGTGTGGTGTGTGTGGTGTGTGGTATGTGTGTGTATGTGTATATGTGTGTATGTGTGGTATGTGTGTGGTATGTGTATGTGTGTGGTGTGCGTGAGTGTGTGGTATGTGTGAGCGTGTGGTGTGTGATGTGTATATGTGTGTATGTGTGTGGTGTGTGGTGTGTGTATGTGTGTGGTGTGTGTATGTGTGTGGTGTGTGTGGCATGTGGGAGTGTGTGGTATGTGTGATATGTATATGTGTGTATGTGTGTGGTGTGTGTGGTATGCGTGAGTGTGTGGTTGTGTGTGGTGTGTGTGTATGTGTGTGGTGTGTGTATGTGGTGTGCGTTTGTGTGTGGTGTGTGCTGTCCCCTAGTCTCTCGGGGCAGGGGAAGGGGTCTGCAACTCAAACCAGCACATCAAACCCTTAATTGGACAGGGGGTCTTCTCCAGAAGTGTTCACCCCAAAGGGGAAAATAAACCTTCTAGGTTTAACTGTCTTAGGTGTGAGGGCAGCTTCCGTGAGCCCGACTAGAGCTCGGATCCTGGATCCTGGCTCCCCATCTGAAATCCCCGCTGTAACACAGGCGGCTGCTGTGACTGTAAGCAAATAATTCCACTATTCTGTGCTTATGTCCCTCTCTGCAAAACGGAGGCTCAGACAGCAGCTCCCAGATAAGGAGGCGTCTAGACCACAGTTTCCCAAAGTGGGCCATACACCCAGGTCCCCTCCCTCCCCTAGCCCTGTGCTGAGGTGATCCAGGGATGCCAGTACGTAGCTCCAGGTGCACTGCAGGCGGGGTGCAGAACAAATTACTTTTCTGTAAAGAGGGCTAGGCCTAAGGAGTCTGGGACCTTTGCTGAGGTTCTGTGAACACGTACACCCCATGCCCTGGGATGAAGGATCCAGCCATGGCTGTGCCCTCCTCTGAGGCCACGCCTGCAGCAAATCACCTTCTCTGCCTGTCTGCCTGTCTGCCCGCCTGCCTGTCTGCCTGTCTGTCTCTCCCCACATCCCTCTCTTCATCTTTCACACACAGCTCTCTCCCTCTCTTTGCTTTTAGGCCACCCCAGCGACACGGCGTGTGGGGTTACTCCTGGCTCTGTGCTCAGAATTACTCCCAGGGGTGCTTGGGATCGGGGCACCGCGAGTAGAACTGGGGTCCGCTGCGTTCACCTGCCGACCCCAAGGAGAACTTTCCGTTTCAGTCCTGCCATGCACCTGGAGCCGGTGCCGTGGAGCACAGGTGGCCTCTTCAGGGGGCAAATCACTCCCTCACTCTCCCCAGCCACGGGGTGTGAGTCTGTCACGGAGAATCCGTCTCCTGGGGCCGGCCCAAAGGCTTGCCAGAAGGACCGCTCCTGAGAGGGAGCCCCAGAGCCCACCCGACAGCCATGCCCGCTGCAAGGAGCCCCACACCACAGGTCTCCTGCCAAGGCTGCCTGTTGCACAGGCTCTGGAGAGAGCCCGCCCTTTACCAAAGAACCCAAAGCAGGAGGGCGCCACAGCCAATCAGAACACAGCCAGCTGAGAGGCAGGAACAGGAAAGGGGCGGAACCCCTGAACCTCTGGACAGGTTGGGGTGTGTCAATCCTGTAATTTTTAAGGGTGCTGGGGCTGAGGGGCCAGAATCTAATTCATTTTCAACAATCGGAAGTGAAATTAAAAGTCTAATTAAAAATAAATAAACATTTTTGTTGACGAAGAAATAGCTAAAAAGGACAAAGAACCTCCGGCTCCGGGCACATCTCTTTGACTCCACCGTTCTCCCTGCATTAACATACGCCTCAGAGACCTGGGCCCTCACGAAAGCAGGATGAGAATGCTATTCGGGTCTCCCAGAGAGAAATCGAAAGAGCTATGCTTGGAATATCACGTCTCACTCAAGTGAGTGAAGGAATCCGAGTTCTGACCTCCGTCGCTATTCCAGAATCAGGTACGCTGTCTCGTTTGCCATGGCATCGAAAATCAGATGGGCTGGACATGTAATGCGATTTGGAGACAACCTCTGGACTAGAGCCGTTACCGACTGGATCCCACGGGATGTCAAAAGATCATGTGACCGCCCACCTACAAGATGGCCAGACTTCCTTGTCAAGACCCTGAAGGAACGTTTTGAGGCTCTTCATATTCCTGAATCAACCAGATGCCATTGGGCTACATTGGCACGTGATAGGGTCCAATGGAAATGTTACTGGCGCCCCCTCGAGCAAATCGATGAATAAAGGGATTCAAGTGATCAATTAAAAATAAACTGAGGGCCGGAGCGATAGTCCAGCGGGTAGGGCGTTTTGCCTTGCACGAGGCCGGCCTGTGCCGGCCTGGGTTCAATCCCGGCGTCCCATATGGCCCCCCAAGCACCGCCATGAGTGATTCCTGAGTGCAGAGCCAGGAGTAACCCCTGAGCATTGCCGGGTGTGACCCAAAAAGCAAAAAAAAAAAATAATAAATAAATAAATAAAAAATAAACTGAGATGTGGGGCTGGAGGCGAGAGCCCAGCCAGTAGGGCGTTGCCTTGCATGAGGCCTGCCTGTTCATATGGTTCCCCAAGCACCACCATGAGTAATTCCTGAGTGCAGAGCCAGGAGTAACCCCTGAGCATCGCCGGGTGTGACCCAAAAAACAAAATAAATAGATAGATAGATAGATAGATAGATAGATAGATAGATAGATAGACAGACAGACAGACAGACAGACAGACAGACAGACAGACAGACAGACAGACAGACAGACAGACAGATAGACAGACAGACAGATAGATAGATAGATAGATAGATAGATAGATAGATAGATAGATAGATAGACAGATAAATAGACTGAAATGATCTCATCTGCATTTGTACATTGACTCCTGGAATGGCTATATGTATCTCTGGAAATAAGGTGTGTGTGGGGGGTGGGGGGGGGGGTAATATCTCTTTGGTGGTGGTGTACTTCCTCCACTTGCCTTGTCTTTTTTTTTCTTTTTTGGGTCACACCCAGCGATGCCCAGGGGTTTCTCCTGGCTCTGCACTCAGGAATCACTCCTGGTGGTGCTCGGGGACCATATGGGATGCTGGGGATCGAACGGGCCAGCACAGGCCTGCCGCCTGCAAGGCAAACGCCCTACCCACTGGGCTATCGCCCGGCCCAACCTTTTAACTTTTTATTTGGGTGCAGGGGAGGGAGGAATGTCTCCTCAGCAGTATTTTGAGGGTCCCCAGGCCATTCCCAGTGGTGCTCAGGAGGCCTTGCAGGGCTGGGAATCAGACCAGGGGTTTCTGCAGCCAGGCCTGTGCTCCAATCCTTTGGATTTCAAATGTACTGCTCCAAAGTTTGTTGCTGTTTGTTTGGGGGCCACACCAGACAGAACTCAGGGCTTACTCCTCCAGTGCTTGAGGGGCCGTATCTGGTACTGGGGATTTGAGCCAGAGTTGACTGTGTGAAAGATAAATGCCTTAACCCCTGTGCTATGTCTCCGACTCACTGGTTCTAGAAATTTTTAACTGACACATGAGCCCACATTGGTATTTCCAGGCCGTGCTGGACTGCAGTCATCTCAGACAAGCCTGGAACTCTCTCCAGAGGCTGGAGCCTGACACATTGTTGACATTCTCCTCTCTGCCTCAGCAGTGAAGAAAAGCCAGGCTATGGGCTACAGCAGCAGTTTTGATTTTCCCAGTTTCAGATGCTTTGACACATCTGTCTAAATTCCCTTCTCTCAAGGTCCGTGTGTTTGTCTTCATGACAGGTCAGAAGTCACCTCTTCCTGGAAGCCTCCCTTGACTCCACCCCTCCCAACCTCCATGCTCCTTCCTGGAGAGCAGCAAGGCTGGCTCAGCATGGCCACATCCCGGCACAGAGCGACTGTGGAACAGGGAGACCTGCTTAGCTGCAGGGACCCACTGCCACACTGCCTCTGTGGCCAGGGGCCCACAAGCCTTCCCTTGGCGTTCACCCTGGAAGGGCTGACACCCTAAGCTCAGCCCTAGTGCCTTGAGCCTCGGCCATGGCTCCTCCCAAGAGCCGCGTGGGGCTGGTATCAGCAGACAGGGAAGGGACAGGGTGAGGCTGAAGCTGGCGGAGGCGGCCACAGCCTCTGCAGCCCGAGGGGGCAGAGATTGTACTCACCAGTGGCAGGAAGGTCAGCAGGGGGCGCACCCTCGGCCGTGCCTTCAGCGTGGCGGTGCCACACTCACTCACTGTGTTGAACCGCCGGTCTCCGTAGCAGATCCCATCTGTGGGGGGACACAAGGGGACTAGTGAAAGGAGGCCAGAGGCACATACATAAAAATCAGTTGTTGGGCCGGGAGCGATAGCCCAGCGGGTAGGGTGTTTGCCTTGCACGGGGCTGGCCCATGCCTGCCCAGGTTCGATCCCCGGCATCCCATATGGTCCCCCGAGCACTGCCAGGAGTAATTCCTGAGTGCAGCGCCAGGAGAAACCCCTGAGCATTGCAGGGTGTGACCCAAAAAGCAAAAAAAAAAAAATAAATCAGTTGTTACTCTTTTTTATTTCTGTCACACCCAGCGATGCTCAGCTCCTGGCTCTGTATAAGACATAAGACATAAAATAGTAACTCCTGAGCTCTGTCATTCCTGCACTCAGGAATGACTCCTGGCAGTGCTCAGGGGAACTATACGGATACTGGCAACTGAGCCGCACACAAGGCAAACACCCTCCCCGCTGGACTATCACTTCTGGTCCCGAAAATGAGTTTGATCTTGGCCCTGGTTCCCAGGTGGAGCCCCAGCTCTATTCAACTCTCTTGCATAATAGTAAGATCAGGCAGATAGCCGCAGGGTTCACACACAGGCCCCCAGAAGCTGGACTGGGGGTGCTGAAGGTGGGGGGGTAGTTTCTCAGGGTCCCTTGTGTCCCTGGGGGCTTTTGGCCATGGCAGCCATATCTTCCTGACCACCCATCCCACCCGCCATGTTCCCACGGCTGCTCCCCAGTGTCCTCTGTGGAGGGCCCCTGAGACTTGGCGTCGGCCCCAGCTTATGCTTATCTCTGAGAGAGGGAGGAAAACAAGTCGCCTTCTCAAGTGTTTGAATTTCTAATCTGGAACAAGGAGAGCGGAGGAGGCTCACTGCCTCCAGCGGCTCGAACCTCCTTCCAGGCTCCGGAACCCGCACCCCAAGCCTCTCCTTCCAGGTTCCGGAACCCGCACCCCAAGCCTCTCCTTCCAGGCTCGGAACCCGCACCCCAAGCCTCTCCTTCCAGGCTCCGAACCCGCACCCCAAGCCTCTCCTTCCAGGCTCCGGAACCCGCACCCAACCACCAGCGGATGCTCTGGGTGGCTCCACACAGTCGATGTGGTCTTCAGGCTGAAGCAGGAAGAGAAGGTCAGCAGGGGACATGTGACCCGGGGAAAGGCCCAGTCCTGGCCCAGACTGGCCCTGTCGCTTGGCCTGTCAGGTCTCAGTGACCCCCTCTGTGCACAGGAGACTGCTGCCAGAAGGCTGCCAGGGGGTGCACGTGAGGCCTGTATGAGCTGGGCCGGAGGGGCAGACAAACATGGCCAGTCCCTTTCCGAGAGAAGCTGATTTGATGAATGTTTTTTTTTATTTTTGGATCACACCTGGTGACCCTCAGGGGTTACTCCTGGCTCTGCACTCAGGAACCACTCCGCGGTGCTCGGGGACCATATGGGATGCCAGGGATCGAACCCGGGCCAGCACGGGCTGGCTGCATGCAGGGGCAAACGCCCTACCCGCCGGACTATCGCTCAGGCCCCTTGATGGAGTTTCTTTTCTTGGAGGCTCTGGGCCCATGATCGGGCTGTTTCTATATCGGGGAGGTGGGGAGCAACCATTCACTTTCCCACCCCGTCTCCCCTGGAGCCAGCACATACATAAGAATTTCACAGGCCAGGGGGCCGGGTGATAGTTCACAGGGAGGGAGCTTGCTGCCTACAGGAGGTTCAATCCCTGGCACCCCGCAGCATCCCCTGACCACCACCAGGAATGATCATTGGGCGCAGAGTTAGGAGTAAGCTCTGAACACCACTGGGTGTCACCCCAACACCCACCCCCAAGATAATTAAAAAGAATTCCACAGGCCAGAGGGCTGGAGAGAGATAAAACAGGGTTAAGGCAAGCCACCAACCCTGGTGGACCCGGGTTCAATCTGTGACACCACATATGTTCCCCAAGCCCCACCAGGTGTGACCCTTGAGCACCACTGGGTGTGGCCTAAAAGCGAAAACCAAACCCAAATCAACATCCCATAGGCCGAGATGTGGTGCAATGATTAAGCCTTGTATGCAGGAGACCTCAGTTCCATCCCTGGCTCCACAAAAACGTCTTGCTGGAGCACACGCCTGGCATGCAGAGGCCCCAGGGGCCCCAGCACCACGGGATTGGCCTCCTGTCATGGTTTGGGAAACACCTTCCCAAAGGGTATGGATGTGCTGCCCAGGCCCAGCTGTGCCTTCCCAGAGGCAGGGGCGCTGGCCCCAGCTATGCTAGCCATGAGCAAGCAGACATGGTTTTGGGTCTGCACTCAGGGAATCACTCCTAGCATGACTTGGGGGGGACCACAGGGGGACTGGGCATCAAGCCTGGGTCAGCACATGCAAAGCAAGTGCCCTACTTGCTGGACTAGCTCTCTGGCCTTTGCAAGAAGAATTTTTGTCCACTCAACTGGGCTTGAGAGACTTTTCTTATTCTCTATAGCCAGAGAAGGAAGGTTAAAGTCTCAATTTAGCCAAAATCTACTGTGGAAAACACTGAACTCATGGGAGTTACTTTTTCCCTTGCACCTGACTTTAGGGAGAAATCACTGCAAGGAAGTCAAATGACTTATTCCAAAGAGTCTGGGCTTGGGGGCGGAGCGATAGCCCAGCGGTAGGGCGTTTGCCTTTGCACGCGCCGGCCTGTGCCGGCCTGGGTTCGAATCCCGGCATCCCATATGGTCCCCCCGAGCACCGCCAGGAGTAATTCCTGAGTGCAGAGCCAGGAGTAACCCCTGAGCGTCGCCGGGTGTGACCCAAAAAGCAAAAAAAAAAAAAAAAAAAAAAAACAAAGAGTCTGGGCTTGTTGGGTGTCCTGGAGTCAGGGAACCACCATTCACGCAGGGGGGGGGCTACAGGGCCTGGCTTGACCTGTAAGAGCACCCAGCATTGGATGCAAACATTTCTGTTTTTTCAGTGACCGAGACACCCAGCCAGTAACCGGGTAGCAGGCAATGTGTGTGTGTGTGTGTGTGTGTGTGTGTGTGTGTGTGTGTGTGTGTGTGTGTGTGTGTGTGAGACCAGGAATGAAAACCCATAAGGCAAGTGCTTGACCCACATCCCTGACTCTCCTTATCTCTTAAAAGGGATCCAAGAGGCCGGAGTGGTAGTCCAGCGGGTAGGGCACTTGCCTTGCATGCAAGCCGACCTGGGTTCGATCCCCAGCATCCCATATGGTCCC